>NW_025912624.1:0-11701 GCF_018835915.1 Vigna umbellata
TTAGTGTTCACAAATCTTTAAATAATTCCAACAAATGCTATTTTTCCATGAATTACAATCATTAAGCATGGATGTTCAGTGCTTAGGAATTTTTCCTCACTAGTAAAGTGTGTCCATTCCACTACACCAAGTGTAAAGAGGTAAAGTGTTTTGCACTCATTCACTCCACTAATCCATTGTTACATGATCACACTTTGCCTTTCATTTACCACACCACACAACCATCCCAAACCCATCCGACACAACACACAAAATCAATTCCGCATCTCATCACAGGACTTTTTCAATGGCTTATAATGTGGCTGGGCTAACCAGAAAAATTGGTTTGTCTGGATCACAAAATCCTGAGTTAGAGAATCATACAACACAATCATTCTTATTTATCCCAACTTTGCTTTTTGCATTGACTTTTGCTCTTTTCTGTGTCCTTCTTTTTCTTTTTTCTTTTTTTTCTTTGCATATTCTTACTTTTAGCTCTTAGCTCAATGCTTTTCCTTTTTCATGTTTTCCCAACAACCCCAAACTTGAACATTTAACAATACCACACAAGATCTTCTACTTAACTCAAGGGTAAAGATTTCAATCAAGGTTTTCAGTGTATGTTCAAGGCTAGGGTTCAAAGGATAGAACACAAAGTGTTCTCTTTTAGTGGGCTAACTTTATGAATCTGGCCAATAAAAGGGTTCCAACAATGGCCTTGATCATATGATGCAATACAAAGCAATTAATTCAATCATAGAAACCCTGGGCAAAATCATTCATGCTTTCCAAAGTAATAACATTCAATCAATAACAACTCTGGAGCTCAAAACCTCACATATAAGCTCATTCACATTTGACATACACATCCTGCTTAATTTCACAATCACAATCATGATATCCTGCATTTGTTCACAAAGCTTGTAAATCACCTGTATAAGCTTTTAATGTGCACATCATTCACATCAATCAATCATAAGCATCATTCAAGCATTACTTATCAAACAATCACAGTTAATAGCAAACCATCATAACAAACCATGTTTTCCAATAGAGTACAAACAAACCCAATCTAAAACAAAATAAAGAAGTTTGAAAACTTAAACCAACAAAACATAAGCATATGATAGCATTCATCCGTAAATGCTATCCTCAACTCCTCATCAATCTGAGTTGTCCTCTGTATCTTCCCCTTCTTGGATCTTCTAGTCTTGATTCTTTTTGGCCCGATGAGGAGGCCATCCCTGCATCAACATATTCACAAAACCAAAAGATACATTGAAAGCATTAGTAAACCACAATGAGAAATCAGCCCCTTCAATGATGCTCTCTCCCAACCCCAAACTTAGATGGAAACTAGTGAGCAAGTGAATGGAAGGGAGATTTTCTAGAGAGGGATGAGGGAAAGTTGTAGAGACCTTTGAAAAGGTATTAGGAGTGTGTGTGCAAGGAGAGCCTGAAAATAAAAAGCATTTGCGCAGCTTAGGGTATAAAAATACCCTAAGGGCTCGGTTCCGCTAAAGGGTAACCAAAGCCCACTCTGCGATAGTAACCGCTCAGCGTAACTTTGCCGCTCAGCGGCACTTTCGTGAATGTGCTCTTCTCCTTCCTTTGCTTAACCTAAGTGCCTCTTAGACATGCCCCTCACTGGTTTCCCTGTAATTCAATGTTTAGAATACTTATCAAACCCTATTGTGCAGCTAAACATGAAACAAACAAAAACAATCATCAACATGGTGTTGCCTCCCAGGTAGCGCTTGTTTAACGTCACGAGCCTGACCAAATCCACCAACACCATCGTAGGTGTTACACACTTACCAAACCCATCAGTAGGTGTAAAACTACCAACACCCATCAGTAGGTGCAAAATTCTTCACCAACACCCCATCATAGGTGTTATAAGCTTAGCATCCTTCAGTAGATGCTATATCACACTACACATCCTTCAGTAGATGCTATGTTCACAAAATCACAAAATCATGTTCAACAGATTAAAAATTACAAAACCAAATAAAATTAAAAGTTTTATACTCACGGTTGCCTCCCATCAAGCCTCTTTTAACCGCATTAGCTTACCCGTAAAGCTCAAGTTCCTTCTTTATAGTTTATGTTGTCATCCCACCCAACTCCTCCAACTTTTCCTGCGAACTGTTTTGGTCCTACTAATGTGGAGACTCTATCCCTTATCATCTCCTTCTCTCTTAAGCCCTTCCAACCCACAACTTGTTCTTATATTCTTACAGGTGTGCCAAGTGTGGAGTCTTCATTTCCTCCCAGTCACCAGGAATTTCTCCTCCCTCTTCCAATCTTTTCTTCTTCTTGTATAACCTGAAACAAACCAACAATGGTTAACCTGCAACCTTGAGATTTTTCATCTTTATGGCTAGTCATGTGTGCATCTTGAAATGCAGCTTTAACTAGCTTCTTTCGCCTCCTGTGCTTGCAATCTCATTTTTGAAGACGTCTACAACCACCACTCTCTCCTCTCTGTCCTGAAGCACTATCTATACCTTCATTTACATCAATGATAGCTCTGGCCATTTTCATAAACGGTCTTCCCAAGTATGATAGGTATCTTTTCTCTGTCTCCATCTTCACACCACAAAGTCTGTCCAGAACTGAAGTTTGCCAACACAAACTTAATAATCCTCTGCAATCCCACATGGCTTCCTTTGAAGATCCATCGGCCATTACTAGATTAACCTTTACAGGTTTCACTTTAACATTGCCGATTTGCTCCAGTAAAGAATAAGGTATCAAGTTAACACTTGAACCTAAATCAGGAGAGCTTTCTTCACCTTTTTCTTCCCTATGGTAAAGGGATAGAAAAACTGCTGGATTGTTGCCTTTAGGAGGGAATGACTCTTTTTTAACAGTTATACACCCTTTGCCTCATCATCTCTATGTATTTCTTTGTAGAGATGTTTCATCAAGATTTGTGTAAACCGTAATCTTGTTTAGAATCTGCTCCCAAGGGTGCATCATTATCCACCATTCTGAATAATTCTGTGAAGTTTATTGTTTCCCTTGATGGATTGGAAAAGGAAAAGTGCTTTTGCTCTCTATTTCTCTTCTCTCTTCTGTATCTAACTCAACTTTCTCATCATCACACTCTCTACCACCTTGCACTCTTCTCTGGGTTAACCTCAGTATAAGCCCCAAATTTCTATTTGGCCTTTCTTCCACCTGTGGTGATCTGCCCCATCGGAATCTCCAATTTTTTATAGTAGCTTCAGTGCTCTTTTGGGTAGACTCAGTTTTCTGTATGAAAATTGTTGAGAGTTTCCTCCATCCTCATGGACCTTTCACTAAGCATAGATAATTGTTGCCATAAGGTGGTTGCTTGCTGCTGCTTATTATATTGACCAGCTTGCCCAGTTTGCCCTTGACCAATACTTGGTGTGGTTTCCACCCCTGATTGTAGCTTAGCTCCCTTGACGTACTGATTGTCATGTGTAGTTTACATTGATTTCCCCAACCAAACATACAGGTTTAGTTCACACCATATTCATGGTGAACCTAGATGAACCATATGAAAGAATGAAAGATAAAACCCTAGAAAGGTGAAGACGTAGCCTGAGCATCCAAGATCCTCCTTCAAAGGGTGGGAAGAGAGAGTGTTTGCTTCGTTTCTGCAAAAAAATACCAACCCTAAGACTCTAGGTCTTTAAATAGGACATAAAAATAATAGAATACGGGTACAGGCCCAAACAGATCATAAAATCGCATAAAACTGGCCCAAAACTCGTCTGGTTGACTTTTTTCGTATTCTGGTTGACTGGTTGACTTTTTAGTTGACTGGTTGACTGGTTGACTTTTCTGATTCCACCCCTGATTGTAGCTCCCTTGACGATACTGATTGGTCATGTAGTTTACATCCTCTAACGGCTTCAACTGGAAAGGCACATTGACCATTGATATGGTCGTCTCCACACAATTCGCACAACTGGGTTTGTACCTGTGCAACGTTTTCAACTCTTTTGGTAATTGCGCAAGAGTTTTGGTCAGAGTCTCCAGCTGTTGATTTTAGAATTTGTTTTGAGCTAGCAGGGCATCATGTGTCTGTAATTAGAGGCTCCTTTTTGCATAGGAGCTCCTCCTCATTGTGTAGGCTCATTATCACGATTAGCCATGTTTTCCTATATCTCCTGTTGCTTCCTCTGGAGTTTTTCCATTTAATATTGCCTCCTGTTGAGGCGTCCAACATCATCTTGGTTTGTGAACCAAGCCTCCAAGGAAAGTTAAGACTACTTCCTGATCTTCAAAGCATGCGTGGGTGTTTTTTCTTAGCAAGCTTTGTATCTGTCCCATGCAGCCCCAGTGATTCTTCCATACCCGCTTAAATGAAGAAATCTCTTGCTTGCCTTTTGTCACCTTATATTGTGGGGAAGTACTTGTTTAAAAATTTTGTGACCACTGCTTCCCCACTCTGTGAAACTTTCTTCTGGGAAAGAATTCAACCAAAGCTTAGCATTGCCTCCCAATGAGAAAGGAAACAAGCTAAGTTTGATAGCTTTGTCTGGCAACCCATTAATTTTGAGACTGTGTTTGCAAATCTCATTGAAGGTAGTGGAGGTGCTCATAAAACTTTCATGAGATAACCATTAAATTGGTTGCTTTTCACAGTTGAATCAGTGCTGGTTTGACTTCCATATTAGCTGCATTGACTCTAGGTTCTAGCTATACTGTTAAAGTGCTGAGGTCCAACTATATTGGTGTAGTCCAGCAAGAGTTCTTCTAACATTGTTGTTTCTCCATATTTTTCTGTGCTATGAACAGAACCTTGTGTGATGATGGTAAGAGAGTTTCTGGAGAAGGGAAAAGTTTCTCTAGATGTTCGGATTCTTCCCTCCGCTACTCTCTCTAGGACCTTCAAGCAGAGGTTCTGTTGTTTTCTTGCTCCTTGTTCTAATTGCTTCCTGCATGCACAAGAAACAAAATCCTAGAAAAGATTTGTTAGCACAAAAACATATAGAGAAGATATAGATTCAAGATAAAGAGATTCAGAGGATAGAAAATAATATAAAATAAATAAAATAAAATAAAATAAAATCTAATCTAATCTAATCAAATCCAAATCAAATAAAATCTAATCTAATCAAATCAACTAAATCTAATCTAATCAAATAAATAAATAAATAAAATCTAATCTAATCAAATCAAATCAATCTAATCTAATCAAATAAAATAAATCAAATCAAATCAAATAAGATCAAGAAAATAAATAAAAAAATAAAATAAAATCAAATAAAATAAAATCAAATAAAATAAAACTCAAATAAAATAAATCAAATAAAATAAACACAAATCAAATAAAAAACCGAAAAAAATAAAACAGAAAATAAAAACAGAAATTCAATAATTAAGTCAAGATAATCATAATCACAACAATTAACCATTAAACCAGAGTCCAATCCCCCAGGACGAAGCGTGTCACTCCAAAAACTGATGGACAAATTTATGATCACCCAAATATGATGTCACAACTTGTTGAACAATCGGCAAGTATGACCGAATCGTTTTCAGGTATAAACCGGTAAGACCAAGTATCGTTCTCCCAAGGACTCACGGCCTAGTTTAGTTATGATTTGTTGATTAGCTAAGACTTAAGAACACAATAATGGATTTACTATGCAAAGACGAAAATAAACATGTATGCTGAGGTTGATCAATGGCTAAACAAAATACAAACACTTTCAATGAATTATATGAATGAATATGTTGTTGGGGTTTTATCAAATTCATCTTATCCACTCTCATATATTTTTAGGAATTCAACATTCAATTCATCATTGTTAATGCCACTCTCTAAATTACCTTTAAGAAGGCTTCTCCCTAATTACGAGTTCATACGATTCCTAGCATTCCTAATAATTATTTTATTTAGCACAGGAGCTTAAGGCAACCAATATACTTATTGGGAGAAATTCCCCGGATCTAGACTTTCCCCCCGTACGCCCGTATCGACAAAACCATAATCATGCATTGAATGAGTTAAACAATGCAAGCATTAGCAAGAGGAAAAACCCTAACTAATGATGAAAGAAAGCATAAATCTTATATAAGAGTAAAACAAATTCCATATATGAGAGCTTCAAAAGATTACTTTGATTCCCCAACAAACATACAAGGTTTAGTTCACCATATTCATGGTGAACCTAGATGAACAATAATGGAAAGAATGAAAGATAAAACCTAGAAATGTGAAGAGGTAGCCTGAGCATCCAAGATCCTCCTTCAAAGGGGGTGGAAGAGAGAGTGTTTGCTTCGTTTCTGCCAAAGATACCAACCCTAGACATCTAGGTCTTTAAATAGGACATGAAAATAATAGAAAACGGGTCCAGGCCCAAACAGATCATAAAATCGCATAAAACTGGCCCAAACTCGTCTGGTTGACTTTTTTTCTATTCTGGTTGACTGGTTGACTTTTTGGTTGACTGGTTGCACTGGTTGACTTTTCTGGTTTCTGGTTGACTTTTCTGATTCCATCTCTCTCCTTCTTCACTTCTTTCACTAAATTCACCTTAAAACCTGCACAAAAACACTGAAATCAAGCATAACATGTCCAACCTCTATTTCTGAAAATATGGATAAAGCATGATTTCAAGCTAGTTTCTAAGTGTAAAGGTTGCTTTTTGTGTCATTTTAAGCATGAAATAACATTTTTTTCAACTGTTTATCATATACTATTATATTTTATATGTCAAATAATGTATTTTAAAAAATTAATACTTTTTTCATGTTTAAGAGATTGTCAATGGGCTCACATTAACCCATAAGCTTTTATGAGCATTTTGGCCCCGTGTGATTTTCCAATGACGAGCTTTTTGGCCTTGTGGGCCTTTTTGGCCACTTCACATCTATATAAGGGCCAAATTTTTATTTATTAGTAAGTTATTTAAGTAACTGAATACATAAGAACCATAAAACTATTATTTACATCCAAGTAGAAAGTTGGAACAATAATTTAAATTCTTAAATATGTTTTAGAGAAACAACATCAAATTCTTGTTTTGAGATGTTGGCTCAACATATAGCGATAAGAGAATAATTTAGAAGAGCACAACATCATTATACTGAAGTGCAAACATACATAACTGATAAAAAAGACTAAACCTCAAACATCAGGTTATCTTCGGGCTATCTTTGGAAATACTACAAGCCAAAAATTATGTCAAGACCAATTTTTCACATTGAGAAACAAAGAAAATTAATTAAGAAATCATTATAAGAAAATGTTAAATAGCTAACGAAATTTTGTTAACAAGTTACAAAATTTTAATTATCAACAAGAATATTCCTTGATAATGGACTCATTATTAAAATTCCTCAGTAATATCCTTTGGTAATTTAAAATTTTTATTACTAAAAGAAATTTTGGTTGGTAACTTTTAGCGATAGCAATAGTGGTGTAAACGAAAACAACAGAGGTAGTAGTAATAGAGACGGGTGCGATGGAAGAGTACTATTTCCTGAACATATATGAGAAAAACTTGGGAAAGAACATTTTCAATTCAAAGGATATATTATAAGGTCAAAGATCAAAATGCCTGAATCTTATAATGTTCCATGAAGGAGAGAACATGAAGATCATAACCACAATTGAAGAATAATTTAGGAAATTGAATAAATAGCAATTTTATTTTAACTTTACATAAAGTTAAATTCGTTGGGCTAGCCAGTTTGTGTTTGTTGGGTGAGTGACCTCGCTAGACGAAAGTCTACGTTTGTAATTTTTAATTTCTATTATTTTTATGTGTTTTGGGCTTTGGGCTTTATTTTAGTGTTTTTAGTTTTTTTTTTAAATTTATGTGCCTATATATAGAGTTATCAAAAGCTTATGTAAACATTGTTGAGTCATATTATATGCATTTGCATTCTTTGAGAGAGGATTATCTTGGTTGT
The DNA here is from genome assembly GCF_018835915.1 of Vigna umbellata. The sequence continues at coordinate 7,885 of NW_025912624.1, forward strand.
TGAATTAGAACTCTGATTCTTACCAATGATTAACATTTTTTTTGGAAAATCTTCACTTGACTTATTAATCTGCTAGATTGTGTCCCAATCCATGTCTTATTTTGCATTCTTCTATAGTTTACTTTTATTGTGTCTCTTGAAGATTCAAATTCAGAAGAGATCATAATCTTTCCTGAATATGATTGTATCATTTGGTATCTAAAGTAAGGTTCTGTTTTGAATATTCTCTTTTATCTTATTTTGTGTCATATTAAAAAAAACCTAAAAATTCTTAATGTTTATTTTTTGTGCTATGCTTGGAAATTTTGTTTGGTTCATTATTCTTAGAATTTTATAAGGAGTAAAACCCCTAATATTTTATCCAATTCCATTGAGTTTTTAATTTTTTGTTTTCTTCGTTTCAATTGTGCATTTCTACATTTGATTCATAGAAATTATTTGTTTTTTTTTATTAATTGTAGTCTCAATTAACTATTTACCTTTGCAAGAGTTTTGGTGTTTAAAAGGAAATCTGTTTAGTTTTCTTTGTTTATAAGTTGAACTGCAAAATTGAAAGAAAAAAACAAGAAAAAATAGTAGATCCAAGTAAAAAGGAAACAAATATATAATGAAAGAATAGAAAAAAAAAATGAAGAGAAAGTCACAATCCAATAGTAAAAAAATTGTAGAGTTCAACACAATTATTATATTGTCTATGATTGTTAATCTATTTTCTTCCGTCTTTCGTTAGAGTCTCTGCGTTGTCTCACAATAGCTCTATTAATTTCTAATTTTATTATTTATGTCTTTTAAAATTCTTTACAATTTTGTCTAGAGTATTATATTCTCTTACCTCTTAGTCATGATTTAGATCTCACAACATTTTTCATATTGATTTGTCACTCTTTACTTAAGCTACTAGAGTTCTTTGTCAAGTGTGATACATGAGTGGATTTTTTAGTGAAACAAATATAAGACTGAAAAGGTTTTAAAAATATTACATTAATTTTTCTTCCTAACTTTTCTTCCAAGATCTAACAATAATTGAGCAACACAACATGTTTCAACAAAGACATCCTTCAAGAAGTGGTTTAACACAAGCTACTCTTCACCGAGATCATTTGATTAGAGGAAATGAAAGTACTAAGAGAGTTGTATGAAGAGATACATCTAGTGCTCATGCAATTTTGGAGGAGGAAGTCAATGAAATTGTGTCACACATAGTACACCTAAATGGAAAAATATATCAGCTTAGAGGAGGGCACAAGCATGACAAAAGATCTTTGCCAACAAATAGGACAAGTGTTCTAAGATGCACTAAATGTGAATGCTATGGTCATGAAACTCATCAATGTGCTAATTGGAATGCAACTTCCATGACCAATGAAGACCTCGATAACTACATTCTATACTTGAAAGATAAGGAAGAAAGGACTTTGCAAAAGTTAGATGTGTTGAAAAGAAAACAAAAGTGGAAGTTAAAGAAAGCACAAGAAAAGGAAGAAAAAAAAGAGAGAAAGAGAAGAGAAAGAAGAAAGAGGGCGAGAAAGAAGAGAAAGAAAATAAAGAGAGAGAAGAGAAATAAAAGAGAGATGAACAAGAGAAAGAAAAGAGAGAAATGGGAGTAATAAAAATAAAGTAAAACAAAAAGAAACAAAAGGAAAAAGAAAGGAAAGATCATCTTGATTTGTCATTTAAAGGAAGTATTAATTCCTCTTGTTTTGTTTTATTGCCTAGGGAAGAATTATTCATCAAGAAGCAGTGGCACCAAAATTGAAGAGAAGAAAGAATGACATTACCTAGGAAATATTTATTCATCAAAGAGCAATCACAACAACAATGGTAGGAAGAAAAGGATGACAAAAGAGGAAAACGCAATCTTGGAATTCAATGAATATGCGTTTGATACTATATTAACCTATTTTTCAATTAGTGTGGAAAGTCAAAGCCATTTTTTTAGTTTAGATACAAACTTAGAAACAGCTACAGAGGAGTTAGTTTGTTTGTCCATTTCCAACCAATCTATGGGTAAGGATGCAAGTTTGGAAATATATGCATATGAGTTAGCTTGCTCATTCATCTCTAAGCAACCTAAGGACAATCAAAGTCATACTTATAGTTCTTTTGACTTTCTTTGAGCGTTGCATCTTTAATTTAAAAATGTTTGATCATTTGTGCAGGTGGGTATTTGACCCTAGAGGCAGACCTCTAAAATCTTTGATAATAAGATATTGACCTCTTCGAATTGCCTTTCTTTAACATTGAATGCACACCAAGCACTGGAGCCACAACAATCGCGAAAGCAAATTGATGGAACATGAACCCTAATCGAGATTTAGCTTCAAGACCGTTACTAATGTTAAGTATAAGAACCCCAATTCTCATTCACGTAAATAAATCCTAAATTTACTAAGTTTAAGAATCATAATTTCTTTCACAGCCTCATCACTGAACACATTTCATCAAACATGCAATCACACGTAGCAAAAGTTAGGAAGGAAAGACGTCATCACAAATGGTCAGACGTTAGCTACCTCAGTTTCTTTTTAATGTCGTTGGTTTTGGAGGACAAAAAATTAAGATTTCCTTAAGGAGAAGGACCAAAATGTAGTTAAGTTTGAAAGAAGGACTAAAAACAAATTCGTTTGATAGTTTAGAGACTAAAAACATATTTAACCCTAAAATCAAATTATGAATTCATATAATTAAAAATAATAAATAATTTTAATAAAAAATTATTGTTTTTGTTGAAATGGGACGAGGATCTCCGTCGAACGTCCTCTTGTCGCTGTTGAGCATCCTGCTTCTCCTATCTCAAGCCAATCGAACACCGAATAGGTGCCGACCTGCAAAAGACACTCCGACGCTCAAGTCAGAAACTTTCTCTATAGGCCTTTATAATTTAGTAGTAAGTAAAACGTGAGTTTACCTCGAACCTAAACCCTTATTTATAGAGTTTAAAGGAATCTAACCAATTAATTTACCTCTTAATGGTCATTAATGTAAACCTTAACTATTTAACGGTAGTCGTTATCACATTTATTTGTGCATTAACTCTGCTCAACGGTTGTCGGGACCAAACGGCTGAGAGGCTCTTTCCTGCATGTTGACCGTTTGGTTCCTTAGGGTCTTATGTCGTCCTAACCGATTGGTAGTATACGAGCCTAAAGTGAGGTAGAGGCTCTCCTACACCTTTACCGTTCGGTCAGAAATGAGTCCATGGTAACATAAGTTCCCCAAGCCCTAGCAAAATTTTTGATATTGCGTTGGGTTTGTCAAGTTATACCGATCGACACAGGATTTTACTTAAGTTTTCAGGGGTCATGACGATTCATACAATAGCATGCATTCCTTACCAACCGAGTAGTTTTTACACTAGGAGTTCCTTGGGAACGTTCATTAGGTCAAAAATGCTAAGGTGAGAGCCACAAAAGCATCGCTCACCGAACGGGGGATCTAGGAGTCCGAACTTTTCTTAGATCAAAGACACTCAGATGAGCACTACGGAAACGTTCCTTACCGAGTGGAAGTTCTGAGTTCGCTTACAACTTTCCCAAGATCGAAGATGCTCGAGTGAGAGTTACGAAAGCGTTCAGAACCGAGTTATTTAGATCTTAGGAGTTCACTTGGATCATTCCTAAGATCAAGGTGAGAGTTCAATAAGAGCGTTCCTCACCGTTCGGTTTAGATCTTAGGAGTTCACTTGGAGCATTCCCTAAGATCAAGGTGAGAGTTCACTAAGAGCGTTCCTCACCGTTTGGTTTAGATCTTAGGAGTTCACTTGGAGCGTGCCCTAAGATCAAGGTGAGAATTCACGAGGAGCGGTCCTCACCGTTCG
>NW_025912626.1:0-17639 GCF_018835915.1 Vigna umbellata
AGAAGAAAATAAAATGAAGAAGAAAGTGACCCACACATAAAGTATGTATATTTTATTTTGATGCTATTGATGATTTTATGAAAAGAGAAATTCTCATTCCGCGAACAAAAGAGAGAGGAGATATTGAGAAAAAGACCAAGAAAAACTTTTTAATTAAAAGGTAACAATATTAGCTGCTAAAAGTTAAAAAAAAATAAAAATACATTATTTATCTTTTATTTATGCTTAATTATTTCATTTACCCTAATTTTAATTGAAAAACTTCAAAGAGTCTCCACTTATAATTTTTTTTTCAATCAAATCCAAAGTTTTGAAAAATTAACTTAATTAAATCATTTCATTAAGTATGTACAAATAACATTAAAAACATGTTATATTGGAGTTCATTTTTTTTTTCAAAATTTTTTTGTTCTCATACTAACATTTATTATTTTTTATTTAATATGTTAAAAAGTCAATTTAATGTAAATATTAACATAATATTTATACAAATAATAAATTTAATTCAATTTTAAGAAAAATAATACTAATTTACTTTTAAAAAAATTTAGATTAAATTGAATCAATAAAAACATATATTATAACTAAATATAATAAAAATATATATTAAGACTGAACTAATACAAAAATTAATATAAAACATTAATATTATCACATGATAATTAACCTGTAACATTATCACTATTATGTGTACATGCGTCATAAAAAAAATTAAAAACCATGACATGTTTTTAATATTGTTTGTACGTTAAAGTTTTTGTTTTCTAGGTATTTTTGTATTTTAGGTTCTTGTTTGTTTTTCTGTTAGAGACATTTATGAATCCCGCTCTTTTTTCCTTCCTCACCAGAACCCTATCTATATATACATAGGTTTCTTCTTTCTTGTCTTGTAACAAGAATATTAAATACATTTACAGAAATGAAAAGAGTGAGTTTGTTTCTTACCTTCTTTGGAGTATCTTTCCCGATCTGCTTCTCTTTCGACTTCCAGTAACCATGGACGCTCACCGTAAGAGAGCTTCATGCTCTTCCTCTCCAAGCCTCCAAAAGACGTTTTCATTCTTTCTTTCTCTTTGCTGACATAGATTGCCTCGAGGCAATAGTTTTATTAGGAGATACTTTATCTCCTTTAGGTTTTGTGGACTGGGCCTCAACTTTAAGGTTTTTGGGCTTATTTTAATATGGTACCATAGTAGGTCCTGTGCCTGTTCTGTCCCTACTTCCATTGTGCCTAATCTTGCTAGGTTCTTGGTGTTTCTTTTCGTTTTTCTGGCCATCATGGAGAATGTTGATTAACTCAATAACCCTTCCAGCCCTTTCTATCTTCATCCTGGAGAAAACCCAAGTATATCCCTCAGTTCACAAGTTTTAAATGAATCAAATTATACTTCTTGGAGCAGAAGTATGATAAGGGCTCTCCTTTCCAAGAACAAACTGAAATTCATTAATGGAGGGATCAAGAAACCTCATAAAGATGATCCCCTTTTTGATTTCTGGGAAAGGAACAACATGATGGTCTTGTCTTGGATAATCAAGACTCTTTCATCCCAACTAGCAGAGAGTGTTGTATATGTGGAAGATGCCCAAGAATTGTGGGAAGAGTTAAAAGAGAGATTTTCTAAAGGTGACCACTTCAAGTTTTCAGATTTACTTCAGAAAATACACTCTATTAGACATGGAGAAAGGAGTGTGAGCCAATATTTCATAGATTTGAAGATTTTATGGGAAGAGTTGGAATTTCTTAGACCCATTCTATGTTATAGCTGCAAAATTCCTTGCAGCTGTGATTTGTCTAAAGCTTCTCACAAGTACAGAGATATGTAACATGTTATTTGTTTCTTGAAAGGGATAAATGAATGTTAAAGCACTGTTAGGATACAAATATTTTTAATGGAGCCTCTACCCAATATCAACAATGTCTTTTCTCTTATTATGCAACAAGAGAGACAAGGAAAGCATGAATCGAGCCCTACTAATCACAATGAAATCAAGGTTTTAGCCAGTATTGCTGAAAGACATAATCAATGGAAAGCTCCTGGACGTGGTTTTGGACCTCGTAGCCAAGGGAGAGGGAGAGAAAGAAATCCCAATTTTGGAAAGCAATGTTCTTATTGCCATAAAATGAACCACACGATTGATGAGTGCTACTATAAGCATGATTATCCACCATGGTATGAGAAGAATGAAAATAATAGCCAGGAAAAGGTGGGACAGAATGATTAGGGGTTTGCTAATGTCTATACTGCCTCTGCTGAAACACAAATCAGTCAACAAAATAGCATGAATTCTGTTCAGAATTCTTTTACCCCAGAACAGATGAAGAAGATTTTGCAAATAATAGAGAAAGATGATAAACCTGCTCACAACATTAGCCAAATACATAAAGACACTGCTGAGGACAAACAGTGTATGTTTTCTTGGATTATAGATACAGGGCCACTGATCATGTGACCCATGACAAAATCCAATTCATTACCTTTTATAAAATCAAGCCTATATCTATTAAACTACCAAATAATTCCACTTCACATCCCACTATGCAAGAACTGTGCATTTTTCCAAACACTTCACTATTTTTATTGTTTTGTATATTCCTGATTTTGCTTTTAATCTCATATCTGTTCAAAGTTTGATCAAAGATATAAACTGCACTCTAACTTTTTCCTCTAAGATGTGTCAAATTCAGGACAACTCAACATTGAAGACGATTGAATGTGCTAATGTCTATAAGGGACTTTACTACCTGCAACCTTTTGAAAGGAATCTCACACCCAATTTTACCTTTTCTTATGAGCATGTAAATATAAATTTTTGGCATTATAGGCTAGGCCATCTTGGATACAAGACTGTTGATAGAATATGCAAGACTTTTCCCTATGTTCAAGCTAATTCCAATAATACTTGTGATATTTGTCATTATGCCAAACAACATAAATTGCCTTTTCCTAAAAATAATTTTGTGTCTGCTAATTGTTTTGACATCATACACTGTGATATATGGGTCCCTATCTCTATTCCTTTTATTCACGGGCACAAGTATTTTCTCACTATTGTAGATGATTGTAGTAGATATACTTGGGCTTTTCTTATGCATAATATGGGTCAAACTAGAGAATTACTTTAGAACTTCATTGTTAAAATTAAGACTCAATTTAATAAAAATATTAAGGTCATTAGAACTGATAATGGGCCAAAATTTAATTGCCCCAACATTTTTAATTCTTATGTGATTGAGCATCAAAGAAGTTTTGTTGAAACCCCACAACAAAATTCTGTTGTGGAACGTAAGCATCAACATATTTTAAATGTTACTCGTAGCTTGCTTTTTCAATCTGATATCCCACATGCTTATTGGTCTTATGTTTTATCTCATGCTATATATCTAATAAATAGACTCCCTTCACTTATTATTAAAGATAAATCACCTTATGATGTTTTGAACAATAATCCTCCCACTTATCTTAACCTGAAAGTTTTTGGCTGCTTGTGTTTTGCTTATACTTTAGAAAATAATAGGAATAAGCTTGACTTTAGAGCTAGAAAGGGTATTTTCCTAGGCTACAAAAATGGTGTAAAGGGCTACATCATCCTTGACATTAATACTAGATAAATTTTTATTAGTAGAAATGTAATCTTTTATGAAGATATTTTTCCATACATAAATCAGCAAAATAATAGGGCTGATTGCAACGAAAGTGAAGATAATATGCATTTTCTTGGTGATATGTCCTGCACCTATAAAAAAAAGTTTGGTCGAGGATGGAAGAGATGATCAAACCCCTATTGAGAACATCAATGTCAATACTGGTGATGCTGATCTCATAGAGGAGGAAGATTTTCAACATCAGAGAAGGTCAAACAGAGCTAAAAGAACTCCTAGATACTTAAAAGACTACATGCATCAAGCTGATAAGTCCTCATCTACTTCTCTTTGCATCAGAAATGGTTTGAAAACACCTTATCCTATCATTAATGCCTATCTTATCAATCTTTATCTGATAAGCATCTAAAATACACTCTAGCCATAACTGCTAGCAAAGAACCCAGTTCCTATGATGACGCTAGAAACAGTCTTGAATGGACAGATGCCATACAGAAGGAAATCAAGGCTCTACAAAATAATGGTACCTGGTTCCTAACTCAACTCCCTCCTGGGAAGAAGTCCATTAGGTGTAGATGGGTTTACAAGGTCAAACATAAGGCTGACGAGACTATGGAATGGTATAAGGCCAGATTGGTTGCCAAAGGGTACACCCAATAAGAGGGAATACATTTTTTCGATACCTTTTCTCTTGTTGCTAAACTTACTACTGTCAGATTACTTCTAGCTCTTGTTGCCTCAAGGAACTGGTTTCTACATCAACTTGATGTAGATAATGTTTTCTTGCATGGTGACCTAAATGAGGATGTTTACATGGATCCTCCTCCCGGTTAGAACACTACCACTAAAGGATAGGTTTGCAAATTGATTAAATCCCTCTATGGTCTAAAACAGGCCAGCAGATAATGGTTTGATAAACTGTCTACTTTTCTTATTTTTGTTGGTTATGTTCAATCTAGTTCTGACCATTCTCTTTTTATCAAGAGAGCTTCAACAGACTTCACATCATTACTTGTATATGTAGATGACATTGTTTTAACAGGGAACTCTATGGATGAGATTAGTCACATAAAGACTCTTCTGCATCATCATTTTTATATAAAAGACTTGGGAGAACTCAAATACTTTTTATGATTTTAGGTTTCTAGGTCTAAGAAAGGCATACACCTTTGTCAAAGAAAGTATGCTCTGGATATCCTTGAGGTAACTTGAATGATGGGAAGCAAACCATGCTCTACTCCGTTTCTAAGCAATACTAGTTCCCTATACAAGGTTGAGAACTATCTGGATAATCCTAGTGCCTATCATAGATTGATAGGGAATCTCTTCTACCTTACTAATACTAGACCTGATTTATGTTTTACTGTCAATCTTTTAAGCCAATTTATGCAGAAACCTACTAACTATTATTATCAGGCTTTGTAGCACATCCTTAGATATGTGAAATCTAGCCCCTCAGAAGGGCTTTTCTTTGCTGCCAATTCTGATGTCTAGATCAAAGGCTTCATTGATTCAGATTGGGCCACCTTCCCTAACACGAGGAGATCCACCACTGGGTACTGCATATTTCTAGGCTCCTCTCTTGTATCATGGAAATCGAAGAAGCAAAGCACTGTCTCCAGGTCCTCTACAAAATCTGAGTATCGTGCCCTAGCTTCCATTGTTTGTGAAATACAGTGGCTTCACTATCTACTTCATGATCTTCAGGTTCAACCTATTGCAATTGTTGTCCTCTATTGTGACAACAACTTCGCCAGGCACATCACTCACAACTAGAGTTTCCATGAGCGAACCAAGCACATCGAGTTGGATTGTCATGTGGTGAGGGAGAAGATTCAAGCTAAGCTTTTGTGTCTTCTTCCCAAGAACAACTCGCTTATGTTTTCACCAAGTTTCCTCACCGCACACGTTTTAGATTCATTATTCCCAAGCTCGGATTGGTGATCATTCACCATCCAGCTTGAGGGGCTATTAAAGTTTTTGTTTTCTAGGTATTTTTGTATTTTAGGTTCTGGTTTGTTTTTTTGTTAGGGACATTTATGAATCCCGCTCTCTTTTCCTTCCTCACCATAACCCTATATATACATAGGGTTCTTCTTTCTTTTCTTGTAACAAGAATATTAAATACATTTATAGAAATGTAAAGTTTGAGTTTTTTTCTTACCTTCCCTTGAGCATCTTTCTCAATCTGCTTCTCTTCCAACTTCCATTAGCCATGTACGCTCACCGTAAGAGAGCTTCATGCTCTTTTTCTCCAAGCTTCTAGAAGACGTTTTCATTCTTTCTCTCTCTTTGCTGTCACAGACTGTCTCGAGGTAGTAATTTTATCAAGAGATACTTTATCTCCTTTAGGTTTTGTGGATTGGGCTTCAACTTTAAGGCTTTTAGGCCTTATTTTAATAATACTAAAAATTTAATTGAATAATTTTTAAAAATTAAAACTTGATTTAACCATTTAAGTTAAGTTTTTAATATGTGTGATGTATCATACTAACATTTATTATTTTTATTTAATATGTTAAGAAGTTAATTTTAATATAAATATTAATATAATTTTTATGCCAATAATAAATTTAGTTCAATTTTGAGAAAGATAATACTAATTTATTTAAAAAATAATTTAAATTAAATTTAATAATAAAAACATATATTATGATTAAATTATATAAAAAATATATTAGGACTAAATTAATACAAAACATTAATATTATTACATGAAAATAATATTACCATATAACATTATCACTATTATGTGACATTGCATATGTCATGAAAAAAAATTAAAAACTAACATATGACATGTTTTTAATATTATTTGTATAATACTAAATACTTAAATACTTAATTGAATAATTTTTAAAAATGAAAAACTTGATTTAACCAAAGTGTAAGTTAAATTTTTAAAACTTAAAACTTGATTTAACTAAAAGTGTAAGTGGGGATTTAAAACTTTTGAACCAAAAATTGAGAGAACGATGTACAAAGAAAAAGAATGATTAACTCCCAAGGTAACAATAATAACTACTAAAAGTTAAAAAAAAATGAAAATCAATTTATCTTTTAATTATGTTCTTAACATGTTACTTGGCCGAATAGAAAACAGATTGGTTAGTATCCATGGAATCTCATCATTATAGAAAGATCATTCCAAAATTAATTATAAACTCTCTTCGACAATTTACTCTGAAATAAGTTTCATTATACGAAATTTACAATGGTAATGATGCTAGTGTTTGTCTACAGTTCTTCATAAAAGATTTAATTCATTTCAAAATGATATCTTCTGAAATTTTAATTTTAATTTTGTAAAGATATAATGAAATTTGAATAATAAAGAATAATGTCTTCGTTTCTTGTTTCTTTGAGTGTTGCGTTATTCCATATACAATGGAGGGTTTTAAGCATAAAGTCAAATATGTTATGTTATTCCATATACAAGGAAGAATCCTGAGGCTGTCAAAAATATGACATTGAATTATATTTTAAAATTGTTAAATACTAAAATAACAGCACCAGTGGTCTAGTGGTAGAATAGTACCCTGCCACGGTACAGACCCGGGTTCGATTCCCGGCTGGTGCATTGCCTTTAGTTTTTTGGGATGATATGTATTTTGTCAAATATTCTATACATTTCCCTAATGTTTGACTTTATGTGAAAACTTTATATAAAACATAAAAGTTGTTATTACAAAAAATACATAATTAATAAATATTTTTTTTGAAAACTTATATAAAACACAATCTTATCATCTTTCAAACACACATTACTAAAATAATTATAAAATATATAATGTTTTATGTTTGGGTGTAATTAGTTTTTTTTATGGAAATTACATTTTATTTTGTTGTGAAGTCATTCATCTATGATACAATCTTTCTGAAAATAATTCTCTTTACATTCTAAGTAAAGCACATCTCTTAGTCCTTCAAACACACAAAAACAAAAGTAACAGAAAGATATATAATGCTTTAAGTTTGTGCTTAATTTGTTTTTGTGGAGAACGTTAAATCTTTATATTTTCATTTTGTGAATCAGAAAATTATGCTACAATCTCTCTTTAAGAGTAATTTTATTTACCTTTTAACTTAAATGTACTTTTAATCAAAAGTAACAACTAAAAATACTTGATTTTTTTTAGTATTAGGAGGAAATTGAAAAAAGATAATCATGAATGGTTTGCGTATCCAATTTCCAATTAAGTTTTAATAATAAAACTCTTAAGAAGTTTCCTAAAAGAGAATAAAATGCAACTCAAGAGTTATGGGTAACCCATATAAATTGTAGTAGTATTGTTTTACTTGTTTGCTAAAAGTATCAGGTTGCAAAGAATGTGATATAACTCTATTGAATTCATTTCTTCTAGATTAAAACTAAATATATGTTATTTCAATTCGTATTTTGGTTCTTGTACCGTACGGTCGTCCTTTCATACGGTCCTTCTTTCATACTGTCTTCCTCCCACACGACCGTCCTTCCATACGGCCTTCCTCGCGTACGGTCCTTCCTAGACCGTTTTCTCAGGTCATCTTTCGTCTTCTCAGGATGTCTTCCCATGGTCATCCCTTTAGGTCATGCCCACTAGTAATGACTTATTAAGCTCCTAATACGGATTAAGGTGTAACTGGGCCATCATTAGGTCAGCGAAAGGTAAAGACTCATTACCAACTAGCATAAATAAAGGTTCCAGATATGACTTTTTAGGACACGATGCACATTATATGCATTAACTTGCTCAGTTAACCAATCGGTTAGATTACTAACTTGAGCGTCGGAGTGCCTTTGACAAGTATCCACACGCACATTTTCAACAAGAAGGAAGGAGAAGGAACAACAACTTGGACGATGGAAAACCACCAGGGAGCCCGTCCGGTCTTCAAGACAACTTGGAGTGCTTTGAGTAATGGACTTCAACCTTATACTCGAAACATTTTGGTGCCCACTGTGGGGCCGACCAAGTATCCCCCATTATAGCCATAAGGAACCAGTGAGTGGTGCTTTAAAAGACGTCAACCATTCAACCATTATCACAAGTACTTAGCCAAATTTGGCATCCGGCCATCCAGCCTCACTGCTCGGCCATTTGGCCTCACAAGTACTTAGCCAAATTTGGCATCCAACATCCGACCATCTGGCCCCAACTGCTCGGCCATCTGGCCTCACAAGTACTAGCCAAATTTGGCATTCACATCCGACCATTCGACCTCAAGCTCTCGGCCATCGGCCTCACAGGGACTTAGCTAAATTTTGCATCCGGCATCCGCCCATCCGGCCCCCATTGCTCGGCCATATGTCCTCACAGGTACTTAGCCAAATTTGGCATTCAGCATCCGGCCATCCGGCCCCAACTTCTCGGCCATCTGGCCTCATAGGTACTTAGCCAAATTTGGCATCGAGCAGCCGGCCATCCGACCTATATAGCTCGGTCATCCGGCCTCACAGGGACTTAGCCAAATTTGGCATCCAGCATCCGCCCATCTGGCCCTAATTGCTCGCCATCTGGCCTCACAGGTACTTAGCCAATTTGGCATCAACATCCGGTCATCAGCACCTACTACTTGTCCATGTGGCCTCATAGGTGCTTAGGCAAATTTGGCATCGAGCTATCTGGCCATCCGGCCTCAATAGGTCGGCCATCTGGCCTCACAGGGACTTAGCCAAATTTGGCATTCAGCATCTCGGTCATTCGGCCTCAAGCTCTCGGCCTTCCGGCCTCACAAGGACTTAGTCAATATTGGCATCTAGCATCCTCTCATTCGGCCTCAGCTATCAACCATCTAGACTCACAAGGACTTAGCCAAATTTGGCATCCAGCATCCAGCCATCCGGCCTCAACTGCTCGGCCATCTGGCCTCAATTGCTCAGCCATCTGGCCTCATAGGTACTTAGCCAAATTTGGCATCGAACATCCGACCATCCGACCCCAACTGCTCGGTCATCCGACCTCATAGGGACTTAGTCAAATTTCGCATCCAGCATCCGGCCACTCGGCCTCAAGCTATCGGCCATCCGGCCTCACATGGACTTAACCAAATTTGGCATCCAGCATCTGGTCATCCAGCCTCAACATCTCGGCCATCCGACCTTACAGGTACTTAGCCAAATTTGGGAACTAGCATCCGGCCATTCGGCCACAAGCTATCGGCCATCCGGCCTCACAAGGACTTAACCAAATTTGGCATCCAGCATCCGGCCATCCAGCCTCAACTACTCGGCTATTCGGCCTCACAAGTACTTAGCCAAATTTGGCATCCACCATCCGGTCATCCAGCCTCAACTACTCGACCATTCGACCTCAGGTACTTAGCCAGATTTTGGCTTGAAGTGTTCAGCCTCCATCGTTCGGTCATACCTTGGCCTCAACCTTCGGCCTCCCATGGCCTCACAAATACGTATTTGACCTCAACCTCTTAGCTAAATTTGACCTCCAGTGTTCAGCCACAACCGTTCAACCATACCTTAAAGGAATCCTGGTCGGCCTCACCGAAGGTCGGCGACCGTGGATCTTCATCAAAGGAATCTCGGTCGGCCTCACCGAAGGTCGGCGATCGTGGATCTTCACCAAAGAATCCCGGCTGACCTCATAGAAGGTCAATGATCGTGGATCTTCATCAAAGGAATCTCGGGAGACCTCACCGAAGGTCGGCGACCGTGGATCTTCATCAAAGGAACCCCGGCCGGCCTCACCGAAGGTCAGCGACCGTGGATCTTCACCAAAGGAATTTCAGCCAGTCTAATTGATGGATTAGTAGCGTATCCAGCTTAGCCGACAAAGGCAAGACCCGTTTTTCAACCACCCATCGTGATCAACGAACAGAGAGGACAGAAACAAAAACCAACCAGAGAACCCGTCCCTATCAGGAAGGTCATGTAAAAAACCCCTTTGTAGAATAACATCATGCCCGGGCTTGGGGGCTTGTGTACTGTACGGTCCTCCCACACGGTCGTCCTTGCGTACGGTCCTCCCATGGCCGTCCTCCCAGACCGACCTCGCATGTCATCCTCCGTCCTCCCATGGTCGTCCTCCCAGACCGACCTCCCATGTCATCCTCCGTCCTCCCATGGTTGTCCCCCTAGGCCATGCTCACTAGTAATGACTCATTAAGCCCCTAATGCGGATTAAGGTGTGATTGGGCTGTCATTAGGCTAGCGAAAGGTAAAGGCCCACATCACCAACTAGTATAAATAAAGGTCCCAGGTATGACTTTAAAGACACGATGCACATTATATGCATTACTTGCTCAGCTAATCGATCGGTTAGATTACTAACTTGAGCGTCGGAGTGCCTTTGACAGATATTCACCCGCACGATTTCGACAAGAAGGAGGGAGAACGAACAATAGCTTGGAGAATGAAAGACCACTAGAAAGTCCGTCCAGTCTTCAAGACAACTTGAAATACTTTGAGTAAAGAACTTCCATCTTATACCCGAAACAGTTCTTAAGAAAATAAGAGGCAATTTTTAATTACAACAAAACTAAAATAGAATTTGTCATGTCATAAGTGTCCACCTCTAATTAAATAGATAGATTATGAGTACTAAAAATAGAGAATACTTATTTTCATTGAGTTGTGCTTACTAATAAAGAAAGGTTGGGTGGGTGCCAACCTTAAAGAATATGTCATGTTACTTGCTCCATTGGTATTAGGTATTCTTTGAAAAAATATGGAATAATTATTTTATATTTACATTTATTATTTATTTTAAATAAGACTACTCACAAATAATTTTTTATATGGATTTTTTTTTCTTAAAATAAAATTCAAATAAAATTGCATAATGAAATATCAGTAAAAGTACATTTATTCCACATAAAAAATTAATGTAAATAAATAAATCACATCATATAAATTTTAAAAAATTAATAACCTTTTAAATAAATATTCATTTCACGACGTCTAAATAAAAAAAATATAAGTAACATAAAACAAATTGTAAAGAATTGTTTAATTGTTAATATTTCTTTTATACTAACGTTTTTATTTTTTGGGTCACTTGATTTATTTTTAAATATCCACATCAAGTTTTCCTAAAAATAGATAGATATGGTAACAAATTTGTGAAAGAAATACCATACTATTTAACATATGTTTTGCTAAAAAATAGTAACTAAATAATCTTATTTATATAGATATATCATATTATATTATATATATATATATATATATCTATATATAATATACTAACATATAATATAATATAGCCACATATATATATATATACACATAATATATATATATATATATATATATATTAATATGCAAGTGCATATATTTTTGTTTATGTCTAATCGTGCTACAATAGATATGCTAGACATGTAGAAAAAGATGCAACACACGCTTGTCATAACATATAAAGAGTCAAAAGAAACAATATAGGCCTTTTCAAGAGTTCTTATGAATTGTTTTTGCATGAAAAAGAAAAGTGTATATTATTTATGCTTAATTAAATTTTAAGTATATCATAAATTTTTATATTTGAATTGATCACTTATTAAACAATATTTTAGCCAAATTTACAATATTTTTTTATTTTTATCTAAATATTTTTTATTTTTATCTACCATACAGTTAACCATGCTCGTCTCTCGCTCTTCAACCGACCTTTTTGAACGAACTTAAACCCCTTAAACCGAACCGTACAACCCCGTTGGAGACGCGGAACGCCTATTAACCCCTCCTAAACAAACCCACCCCTTTAATAAAACCCCTTCAACTTAACCCCTACTACATTTCCTTTTTAATCCTTGTTAATCCTTATACAATTACCATGATTAGTTTTTTGGAAGCACATAGGTTCTTTATAAAAAAGAAGAATGCTTAAATTTAAATTGGTTTTTATAAAATAATGTTTAAATTTAAAAAAAATTAAAAAATATAATTTAAGTTGTACAGGAACAAAAACAAGGCCGAAGAAAACTAAATATACGGTAGACATCCGCATCAGTAAATTATTGGTAAAAAATCTGGAAGTCACATGTGCAACTCAGCCGGCAACGTCTTCACTTTTGTTTTCTTTAAATAATAACTATTTAATTCTGGGAGAAGAGTGTTAAAAAAAATCAAGTTATTAGAAATTTTTTTAAAACTAACTATTTAGAACTTGTTAATTCTCTTATTATCCCTTTTAGTATTTTTTTCTAATCCTAAGGCTATATTGTTATTTTTATTTTTTTTTAGTTTTAGTCAACATACATGTGTATCCATCAAAAGAGAGAATATCCATATATGGAGATACACTGTTATCTTGTTGAATATCGATGGCGAAAAGTGAGTTAAAGGTGATTGGAAAATGGTCGAGTCCTTATGCTATGCGAGTGAAGATTGCCCTGAACATCAAAGCCCTTGAACATGAGCACTTTGAAGAAACGTTGAACCCCAAAAGCGACCTTCTTCTTCAATCCAACCCTGTCTATGGCAAAGTCCCAGTTCTCCTCCACCATGGCAGACCCATCTCTGAATCTTTGATCATAGTTCAATACATAGATGAAACATGGTCCACTGATCCTCCTATCCTCTCCTCCGATCCTCACGATAGAGCTCTTGCTCGCTTCTGGGCTGCTTACGTAGATGATAAAGTAAAGCTCTTTCTTTCCCCTTCTGTTTCCATGTTTGTAACTAATTGTTCAGCAAGTATAATTTTCTTTCAAATTGTTAAAAGATGAAATTAGTTTGATTTGATTTTACTATTTTGTGGATATGCTGCAGTGGTTTCCATCCATGAAAAGCATTATGACGGTTGAAGGAGAGGAGGAAAGGAAGCCATATTTTGAGGTGTTGGAAGAAGTACTTGAAAGGATGGAGGGTGCTTTCTGGAAATGCAGCAAAGGAAAGCCATTTTTTGCAGGAGACAGGATTGGATTCCTTGACATTGCTTTTGGGTGCTTCCTGGGATGGCTCAGTGTGATAGAACATAGGTATGAAAGGAAACTGCTGGTTGAAGCAAAGGCTCCTGCTTTGGTGAAATGGGCTGAGAGATTTGCTGCTGACCCTGCTGTCAAGGGGCTTATACCTGAGACTGATAAGCTTGTTGAGATTTCCAAGTCTCTTCAGATCAAATGGAGAGCTGCAATTGGCAAGAACTAGGATTGGGTAGTGGGAGATGTTTGTGCTGATGATGCATTTCGCTTGTATGATGAATTGTGTGGAAAAATAAAACTCATTTACTTTGGGTTCTGTTGCAGTTATATGTGTCTTTCTGCTCTCTTTACTTCAGAATTTTGGGTTGAAAATAATGTAAATTTTTTATGTGAATTAGACTCTTTGTCTCTTCCTCAATCCTTAGTGAAAACTGTTGTAAAACTTGTTATTTTACAAAAGATTGTGCGAAAGAAACTGAAGCACGTTGCACTAATAAGGGTTAAATACCATTCCACAAGTCTCGAGATATTTGTTTATCAGTGTTATCATCTCGAAAGACTGGGAGTTAGGTTTTGAATAACATCTTCCGTCAAATCTCCTCACGCAAGTCACGAAATCGGTTCTGGGCAGCTACTTAACCATAAGATTATTTTCCCTTGGATCTCTCATTTTCATGCTCTATAAATAAGAGCACCTCCTTCATTTAAAATCATCATCAGAATCCATTGTTCTCTCATTCTCTCTTCCTCTTAGTTTCATCTTCTCTTCTTCTTCTCCTAAAAAAATTATTCTTGGGTTTATTTTTACTCTCTACTTAAGAGATCCTTGCTAGTTTTGAGATCCTCAGAAATTCTGAGAAGTTCCTGTTGTATCCTAGGGGCTTGCGCAATACACCGCGAATAAGTCCTCAGGACAATGATCTACACGCCTCAGGAAGCATTTGTTCGTGATTTTTATTCTATATTGTCAGCTTCTACAACAATTTTAAGGACTTATGGCTGACAACAACAACAACTCAATCCCGGAGAAACAGAATATTGTTTCCGGAACTCAGACAGTCTTCGCGAAACCTTTCCCGGATGTATCAAAAATTTGGAAGTCTTCTCTGGTCAAAATTTTCGGCGCTGGCAAGAATGCGTGTCAACCCTCTTAGACATGTACGGAGTCGCTTTTGCTCTTTCATCTTCAAAACCACTGACTCCAGCTCCCTCCAAATCAAAACAAGTTGAAGACTGGGTTTCATGCGAACAAGGTATGCCGTCATACTTTACTTAGTGCACCTCTAACGATTTGTTCGATGTATAACTGTTCCTATAAAGAAGGAAAGACATTTGTGATTTTCGTTGATTTCAAATAACTGCTGAATATATAGTCAGGCAAAGATTCATCATTGGGGGAATTACCATCGTTGGGAAATTCGAAGCCAAGGACATAAATTCGCAAATTATGAGTACCCACAAGCTACTCGAAGATATCAAAGCGGAGAACGTTCTTCTTCTAGATGAGTTTGTTTCAAAGCTTCTGATCGAGAAACTGCCGCCTTCCTGGACTGATTACAAGCAACAACTAAAACACAGACACAAGCAAATGTCACTTTCAGAGTTGATCATTCACATAATTATTGAAGATACCAACAGGAAAGAATGTGCTGTTGTGAGGGCCACAAGCATTGTCTGCAAAAGCAAACATGATAGAAGACAACCTGCTCCAAAAAGGTACGAACACAAATCTGATCCATAAGAAAATAATTTTCAAAAATTTCGCCCTAACACATCAACCCCACCTTAAGAAGAAAAGAAATGGCTTTGTATGTGGGAAGCCCGGGCCATCATGCACCGCGTGCACGGCGCAAAGTAAGAAACGACAATCTCCTCCTAAGGCTAATATAGTCGACAGGAGATGACATATTGCTACGGGTCGTTTCTCAAGTAAATTGATGACACAATGTGAGCAAGTGGGTGGTAGGAACTCTGGTGCTACCAGACATATCTGTGCAAACAGAAGTGCCTTTACATCTTACACTAGTGTAGGGGATGGGAGAGAGAACAGTTTACCTCCGGTGATTCCGACCACTCCTGTTCTGGGAAAAGGGAAATTCTTCTAAACTCACATCTGGAAAGACTCTGACCTTGAGTGATGTGCTACATTGCCACCAATTCAGAGTTAATTTAATCTCTGTAGCACTACTGGGAAAAGTGTGGGGTTAAAGTGTCCACTCGAGTCTGACAAGATTGTAATGACAAAAAAAATAATATTTTTGTGGGGAAGGGATATTGTGATCAAGGTCTCTTGTAGTTAACATTTTCTGAAAATATTAATGAATCATCTTCTTCTGCTATATTATTTGACTCATATGATATATGGCATGCTAGATTAGGACATTTGAATTCTTCTTATGTTATGAAATTAAAACAACTAGGATTAATTAATATGCATTACAAACAAAGTAGTAAATGTGATATATGTGTAGAATCTAAAATAACCAAAGAAAACATGTTTTTTGTAGAACGTCAAACTAAATTGTTAGGGTTATGATGGAAAACCATCAAGAAATCACATTGGACTCTTACTAGAGCAATGGCAAGGAAGATTCAAGAAGAAGAAGGATCACCTAACATTTTCTTCTATGAAGGTTACTTATAAAAATACTTCTTCTCTTAACTAAAGACTTATACTTTGTTTTTGTAGGAATTAATAAATCTTGGAGACTATGATTGAGCCATCCAAGAATTAAATCAATAGAACCAAGCAAAGGAGCCAAAAAGGAGTGCTTACGGAGGCACCCCCAGCATTTTCCCGTGAATTGGCTGACTTTGGAAGGAAGCATACACTTGCTGGCTGAGCTGGAATGAGGCATGGACTTTGCTTGATCAAAATAAATCTGAATAATTTGAATTTAGGAGGGAATTAAAATCAGAAATAGGCTACTCTTCACCTATAAATAAGAGGGCCTTGTCTTTGTATTGACTTACTTTTGAGCTTAGTAAATTGCTGCTGAATTTAATTTCCAGCCCTATTGCTCTTGAGTCATTTGTTCTCTCTACTTTTTCTTCCCTTCATCTAGCTTTCTTCCATTGTAGGAAGGCCTTCTGAGCTGTGAGGTTCCCCCACATACTCATTCACTCAAACACACCAACCATCAACTAATCTCACTCATTTTCCGCTGCATTTCACTGCTGTTTTCAATCTGCTGCCACCAATATTGTTCTGGATTTTTTTTTGAAGCTTTGTCTACAAGGTCCAGGTCATTCTAAGCATGGCTAAGCTTCCATCAAGTGGTATCAGAGCCTTGGTTTGTCCACGCAAACCAGAGCTAAGTTCCTCTTCCATTTTCTGTTTCAGCTTTCCAAATCAGTGTGTTCTGTTTTGTTTCCAGAGGTGCTGTTTTTATTTCTGTTTTGTGTGTATTCACTTTTCCAGTAGTTCAATTTGAGTTTCCTTGTGTGTTGATGTTGTCCCTTTCATTTTAAACGGTGAATTTATTTGTTTTTGAGTCATTTCCAGCTTAATTTTCAATTTCAGTTTGTCTTGGTCATGTGCGAAGTGAATATGAGTTTTAATTTCTGTCATCACTGCTTTGTATTCTTTTCTGCTGGTTTAATTCGTTTGCTTGAGTTCAAGTGCTAGATAAACTTATATATCACCAATAAAGGCAATGAGAATTTTGTTTCTTAGCCTTGGTGATACAAGACTAAAGCACTAGAAATCCATTTTGATTTCAAATCTGTGTGTTGAACTCTGCTGCAGAATTTCACATTCTGTTTTTAAATCATGAATCTGCTTTTCCAGTTGATTTTTTTTTAATTCTAGAATGTTCATACAAATTTGGTTGATGGATATTGAATATGCTCAAGTGTAGCAGATCATTACAAGCATGAAATCAATTTGCAAATAGATTGGTTTGCTCAACAATTAATAGCATTCCACTGTTGCAAGTTTTAATTCAAGGCTTTTCACCGTGCTAAGTTTCCTGAATTGTCTAATCTGAGTTTTGTTTCATGCTAAGCACATTAAAAAATATCAGCTTAGATCTGTGTTTTTTATACACTCTTAGAGTATTTCCTTTGCTGTCCAGTTTTTGACCATGAAAACTAAAAGGTGTGGTAATTATCGGTTTTGCTGCATAATTTGGCCCATAGCAAGGGTGATTTCTTGAATCCCTCGCTGTTTCTGTGCTTT
>NW_025912637.1:0-20829 GCF_018835915.1 Vigna umbellata
CAAAAGCAAACTCTTTGTTCACCAGGTGAGCTTGGTAAAGAGATGACTCACTAAACCCTGTTTCTACCATTCGATACCTTGCAAAGAACTTTCTCCAAACATCTATCTTCACATTTCTAACTTTTCTTTCTCTCCCTTCCATTGCAACAATTTCCCTTATCCCCTCAGATAAAACTGTTTCTATTTTCCTTCTGCTCTCATTCTCATCATTTATGCAGCTTCCAAGGCAATCAAAATAAGCCGAGTAGAAGAACAATGCTTCAATGAACCGGTTCACAAAGATGGGTGAGTTATGGTTTGCTTCAACTTCAAGAACTATCATTATAACCGGCTTCATATTCCATATAACCCTCATCAAGTTTTCCATACAATCTGGCCTTGATACCATGCGCCTCAGAAAATATGGAGAGTACACAGCCACTGCTTCACCCTCTCCAATTTCAAAATCACCTTCCCTTATCTCTGCAAAGTCTGTCACAAAAACTGCATTATATGAAAAGGGTAACTTCAATGATTCTGCAAAACTAGCTAACCTTTTTCCAGTCTCTTGTATCATGCTTCTGCATGAATTAAGTGCAAGTGCAGTTATCTTCAAAAGTTGCACTTTGCAATCCTGGCGTTCTGTCAGTGCTTGCATCAATATTGTATTGTGCACCCCACATTTTGTTTCGAAATCAATAACATGAATTTTGGTCTCAGATGCAACATGTTCCACTATAGTTTGTATTCCAGTGAATTGCATGACTTGATTGAAAGGAATATTTTGATGGAATGTTAGGGCAACATTGGTGTCAATCTTTTGAATCCACCCCCTTTCTTCTTTTTTCTCCGATCCCTTCGCTGTCGTTCTTCCCAGTCCTCTGTCGATTCTCTCTCGAAGTGCTTGGGCGAAGTGAAAGATAACTCTTTGAACGGGGCTTCCATTATTGGGTGATGAATTCAGTTGACAGTGGAGAAGTAATCTGCTTGCACGTTCAAACTGGTGGCAACCTACCCTCTCAGCTGCAGCAAGGAGAAACTGAGCAAGTTCTACGTCTCTATTTTCCTCCTCAGACAAACATCCAAAATCCAATCCGTATGGGTGCATAGGGATGCAAAAACTATCATTCCAATGTGCAGAATACTGAACATATCTGAAAGCACAAGATCATAACAGATTTTGAATCGGAAACACAATTTACATGTTAAAAAATATCAATTCAACTAAAAATATATGTGACAAACCTTGCTCCAGCTACTCTTATAATTTCTTCAGTTGATATCTGGTGGTGATCCAAAGAAGGTTTCGCTATATTTTGCTCGCTTATCCTCTTAAATCTGCTTATGTAGTTTCTCAGCAGCTCTAAGGATGCTAATGATGGTGACACATGATTATTGTGTTCAGCTGATTCTATGTCATGCTTCGCTGGCCGCGTAGTTTCATCGAACTGTGGTGTCGGTTTCAGTTGCATATCATAGTCACAGTTAAACACTTCTAACAACTTATCGACTTGTTTCTGATCTTCATCCTCGAACAGTTTGGTTCCTTTTTCATCCTCAATAGGTCCCAGCAATTCCATTCCAGAAAAACTCTCTTTCTCTTGAAACATATCCTCTTGTGTAGAGCCATAACCCACTAGTATTTTTCTTAAATTTAAAGCTGTGGATGAAAATTTATCATTTTCCATGTTAACGTAATTAATCAAGAAATTGTGTTTATCTAGATAAACGTAGGGGAGAGGGTATCCATTACCACGATTCAAGGTGGAAAAGGAATATTTGAACGTATAAATGATCGAAGAAACATATGATCACGAAATTCATGAAAGTGATAGGAACATGTAACTCCGACGATGATGTCCTCGATGTTCTCATTGCAGTCGTCAGCCAGCTATTAAAAAAAACCGGACATTTTTACCAAACCAAAACTTTGGCATATAACAATGAAAATTTGTATTTAATTATGAGGAGTTTTGTCTGTGGAAGCAATGGTGTGGGTCCGAAGAAGCCATGAAGTAATATTATATCTGAAACTTTTCATAAGAAGTTCAGCCAGATTGATTTGACGGTCCAAGAAAATGAAGAATGGATTTAAATAAAAATGAGGGATGGCCTTTTCCAAGACAACAAGGGAATCCAACAAGAGTGTAACTCCAAACTGACTTTATCTCTACTTTTATTACTTTATGTACACATAACTATGACGAATACTATGTATTTTAAAAGTAATAATTGATTTTGTTTTGGCTAATGTTCACTAAGAATCATACTTCTTTGTCATGTAGAAATGGTAACATAAATGGTTAATTGAACCTTTCTCTAATCTAATCAATAAATATTCGATACATGTCCAAAATTTTTTATTACTTAACTTTGCTAAAATTAATAAAATTATGAGTAAGGTTATTAATAAGGAGTGTCATTCACATAAAATTGCAATATTGTTGAATAAATTTTAATTAATAATATTGGAAGGAACTTTACAATCATATTTCGAATATTTTTAAGGATTGAAATATGTTTTTATGAATCTTATTCAGTTCAAATGCTAATTTTTTAATTTTAATTATAAAATATACTAAAAAAAGATTAATACATTTAGCGTATTAAAATATAAAATCTGTTTACGTATTTAATTATTAAATATTTAATTCTAAAAAGATTTTCTAAAATTTAAATGAATATTAAAAGAAGTGAGGTATAATTAAGTGCTACTATTATTTTCATAAACTAAAATACTTATACATATTTTTACCATATGTAAATATAAATTACGGTTAATCATGCAGATATTTCAAACCATCTACGGGAAAAGACTCAAATAAGTCAATCATGATGACAAAGGTTTTAAAGGTCGCTCCCTATTCTAATATTCTAGTCTCCCGTATATGAGTAAAATACTTTTATTTTATTTTAACATTATATTTTTCCTTTCTTTCTTTCGTCGCTTTGAGACTACAAGTTGCAAAGGTTGGTGGTGGTAGAAAGAATTATCAAGGAGTCTCCCTCTCGTGGTGTAGCTCTCGTGGTGTAGTGTGTGTTGCTTCCTCCAGATGCGTATTCGAATAAACCTTCAAATAAAACCCTAAAATAAAAAACGTCTCTAGGTGCGTATTCGAATAAACCTTCAAATAAAACCCTAAAATAAAAAACGTAAGTGACATCCTTCAACGGATGAAGGATGTCAACATCCTTCAACGGATGTCAACATCCTTCAACGGATGTCAACATCCGTTTAAGGTAAAACGGATCCGTTAATACTTCAACGGATGTTCCATTTCTGTAGACTCCTTATACATTTTTTCTTATTTTTTATATCAAAATAATTTTTATTTTTCATAAATAAATATACAATTTTTTTTAAATCAACTACAAATAAATCTATCGGATAAATAACTCTACAAAAAATATTTAATTAATAAACCAAAAATAATCTAGTGTTGCAAGTTCTTTTGCATCAATTACTTCCGCTCATTTCATCAGCTCTATCATAGTGACAATGGAAGCAATGGAGGAAATTCAATGAGAATGGAAGCAACTTAGGAAAAAGGAAATGAAAAATTAAAGAGGAAGAGGAGGAGAGCAGAAGAGAGGAAAAGAGACAAATGAGTGGTTATGTGGAGGTGTGGGGCTAACGGAAANGTTCCATTTCTGTAGACTCCTTATACATTTTTTCTTATTTTTTATATCAAAATAATTTTTATTTTTCATAAATAAATATACAATTTTTTTTAAATCAACTACAAATAAATCTATCGGATAAATAACTCTACAAAAAATATTTAATTAATAAACCAAAAATAATCTAGTGTTGCAAGTTCTTTTGCATCAATTACTTCCGCTCATTTCATCAGCTCTATCATAGTGACAATGGAAGCAATGGAGGAAATTCAATGAGAATGGAAGCAACTTAGGAAAAAGGAAATGAAAAATTAAAGAGGAAGAGGAGGAGAGCAGAAGAGAGGAAAAGAGACAAATGAGTGGTTATGTGGAGGTGTGGGGCTAACGGAAATGATTACAAAAAAAAAAGTAAAAGAAGAGGAGGAGAGGAGGAAGAAAGGGAAAAAGAGAAATGAATAGTTATCTGGCAGTAGATGCGGCGCTGAAAAGGGAGAGTGAATGGAATTAGGGTTTTCAACTAAAAAGGGTAAAAGTAAAAAATATTATTTACGGTTGATTTTGGAAATTAAAAAAATTGGAGAGGTGGAAACAAAAACATGTGACGGTGTAGGGAGTACCCTCTCGTTTTGAATACAAACGTTGGGCCCATCAGCGGTGGACCAATTCTCCTCCTTGGAAGCTTCTCCCTGCACTTCCCTCCATTTCTTTTTACACCTCCAAATTTTCTTAAAATCTCAAAACGGCCCTCTGTAAAATAGATTAATTTAAAAGTAGTTTTTGTCTCACTCCCTCTTTGTTTCACATAATCAAAATTTAGTGAAAAACTCAATAAATTTCAAATCTCGTTAATGACTTTAATAAATTTTGAAATTTTATAAATCTTCAATAAATTTTGAAATTTGTAAAAATCTCTTAATTTTATTATATACTTTCGTGCACTTGTTTTTGTACAAAAAAGAAGAAGATGCTAATATACAATACCACCTCACCAAGACGGAGGAAAACACATTTCCAAGCCAAAACAAGTACCACAACACCCTATCATACACACAAATAGAAGGAATCACAAAAAACACCACAATGGAACCACGAATAACATATATTGACTAACAAAGAGACTACAAAGAAGAAGAATGGAGCGAGTCCGGTCCAGACCGATGAAAAGAGTGCATATCTAAGAAGATATGCCAAATTAATGAAGTAAAAAAAATGAAAAATTGGATGAATGAGGAAATATTTTACCAACCGTATTTATTTATTTTTCTTTTAAAATTAAGAAGTGTAATTAAGAAAATTGAAGGTGGAGGGAGAACTCTTTGGAAGTGTAGTGTAGGAAGAAACGCCATCCTTCTATCTACATTAACAGAGTTAGTTTTTGATAAAGCATTTTTTATTATAAATATTTTTTCAAAAAATAATATGTAACTCTAAATCACCTTTTTCAAGAAAACAGCTCTTGGGCGAGGGTCATCTTAAGTTAAAATAATAGCTTATTGTAGGAAGGATATTCATTAGAAATTGCGTAGCAGGACCATCAAGTGCTGACTTTAAGTCCCTTATGGTACTTTTTATCGGGAATTCTTTAAAAAAAAACATCAATAACAATATTTTTTTAATATATACCTCATTTCTTAAAATGGGTAAAATTACTTAGATAAGAGTATCTCTATTTTTTACTAATTTGTTAGTTTTCCCTAATTTTGATCTTCACTTATTTGTTAACTTTCCTCTTAATCAATTAACCATAAATATCAAAACTTTTAGTATTAATTTATAAGAAGTGTACTGTGAATAGAAAAATTGAATCCAAAGGTATAACAAATATGGCAATGTCTATCAACAGATATCAGACTTACAAATTGCAGCATTAATTGGCTAACTTTACCCTTTTCCAAATCATGCTACAAGACATGAGAACCTTGTTGTAATGTATAAAATCCAATCTCACAATGTTTTTGACAAAGAAAATTATACCTTATCATCAATCTCATAATGTTCCACCTTGGAAATTGTTGCACTTGTTCTAAACAAAAAAATCGTAGCCATCCTTATAAGAAGCCTTACGATCTTTACCATCCCAATAGTGAGAGTGAGATAGTAGAGCCACCACCCAACAAAGTCACTCACTCTCACATCCATCAACTGCTCTTTCTTCGCCTCCACCATTATCACCAAACTCTCCACATCCTCCCTCAACCTCCACCACCACAACCCACCCAAGCTCGCCGCCACCACCACCCTCTCCACCAATCTAACTTCTCTCTCAACACCAAACACCGTGTCATCCACCACAGGCCTCACTACTATCCTGGCCCAAACCTGCGTCGTCTGGTGCAACCCCACCAGGAAAATCACTCTGATCAACAAGCTTCTCTCGACGCCAAAACTCGACTCACCGGAGTCATATAACCCCGCCTCAATACTCCCCTCAATGCCCAAACCAACGCAAACTTGGAACGTGCAAAGGAGAACCCAAGCAGTGTAGAGACGAGGTTGAACAACAGTACTGGACGGTGATGAAGGGTCACTCAAAGTGATGATTTTTCCCGTCAAAACGTGCATGAACGAAGCCACGCTAATGATGGACACAAGAACGTAGAGAATGAGAGGGTTGATGTAAAGGGCGAGGGTTAAAACATAGGGAAAGTGGCGGGGTGAATGGTACCAGGTGAGGGTTTGGAGATAGTATTGTGCATCGGAGAATTTGGCCAGTAGCAGAAACGAGAGAGGTAAGAGAAGGGTGAGGATGGTGAAGGTAAAGATGTAGAATATCTCTTTTGGGGTTATGCCCTTCAAGAGATCTTTTGTTTTTTGCTGCAAACTACTCATACAAACCATGACGAGTGTTTGAATTGCAACAAATTAAACACCAACAAGGGAATCAGTTCATTATTGAGGTGTGTCTCTAATCTCTATATACGTGATGACTTAGCAACTATAGATGCCGGAAAAGGAATTAAAAGGTGGTTGCCACGTCTGTTGTTCGTTCAGTTGACATTTTATACGACACTGTCTTAGAATCTTGTTGGAAGATATATAAATGTCAAAAACCATGATTGTACGTTGATGGAAACTTCATAATTCTTCTTTTTTTTATATCTTTTGCGCGTTGGTTTGCTTTGTGCTAAGACGGTTGTGAAAATTTGTTCATCAAATAGTACTTTGTCTTCGTATTGTTACCAAATCAAGGCCTATAATTACTTACAAATGTTTTGCCTCAAGAGTCTCTTTTAATTATATATATATATATAATAAGCGATTTAAAAATATGAAAGGCTTGACCTAATGGATATTATAATTTGTTTGAAGTGAATGAGCCATTTGGCCCTTCCTTGGTTTCCTGCATTGAATTGTAAAAGATTGATCCAAAATCGACATCCTTAATACATTATTTGTTAACTTGGAAGAGATTAATTTAGAAAGGTGAGGAGTTGGTATAAAAGATGAAGAGTGGTTGTTGGAGTGGATTATTTGTCTTTATTTGTCTATATCTTGTTTGGGAGAAGAGGTGAAGATGTTATGGATTGGTTAATCATTTGCTAAAGCCCGACAATGTTAATTGGACAATTTCTTCCAAGTTGTGTTGCTAGGCCCACCTAAATCATAAATATTCCACCAAATTCCGTTCCCTCTTTTGAAAATGAGAGAAAGAGGAGCAAGGTTCCAATCCAAGTACCAAACCTATATACATAGCCCTGTACTAGAATGGAACCCCATTTCTTTATATTGTTGTCACCATTTTAAAATACAAATATATCCTTAATAATAATATCATTATCAAATAGAAATATAAATGCAAAATTCTTTCATACAGTAAATCATCAAACATTAAAATATGACTGGATCAAAAGCTCGACCAATAAGTACAAAATAGAGATCATAACGGGTTTCTTAACGAATAATATCTATTCACAATGTGATCTGTAAAATAAAAATTATATTCGTAACTTATTCGTTAACGTGGATATTCGTTTAAAAAAAACTAACATATATTTTAAAATTCGCGGGTAACATATAATTGCAAATATTAAAAAATATATATTTTATATATTTTTAAAATAAAATTTAAATAAAACTAAAAAAATATATATAATTTAATTTTAATTAAATTTAATCTAGTAAATATTTTTTTATATTTAAAATTAAAATTAATTAAATAAAATATAAATTAAATTATTGTTTTTATTTTTTACGGATAACGATAGATCGGATAATATAATTAATACTCACATCCGATCTATTTATAAACCATTTATAAACCGTATTAAAATACTTACTACCAACAATCTGTAAATAATAAATATTTACATATATCAATTATCCGTCATAGATTTTATCTTCAAAAATGTAGACGCCTGTTTTCTTTGCCCATACAAAGTTGGAATGGGTGTGTAAGTTTTATCTTGATTGTCATTCCATAGAAAAATAATAAAAATTGTAATATATTGATGTATGTTTATGTATTATTTCACTGTATCTATTATAAAATTAACAAAGTTACCTCAAATGATGGTCTTTTATTAAAAATAAATCAGTATATTTTGTTTTATAAATATTAATACGTCAGTGTATAATGTAATGTTTTCATTCTTATAGTCTTATTTAAAGATGACAGTTGGTAGGTGTGTGTGATATAAATTCAATAAATCAATAAAAATATCTATTAATTTAAAACTGTTACAACTAAATTGAAAATTCCAACAATAAATTTCAGGAGACTATCATTTAAAAACTTGTTTGAAAGCAACATCTGAAGAAGAGCTTCGAAAGAAAAGTATATCAAAAAGAGTTTTTGAGTTTCTCTAATTGCTAAGACTATATTTGATTTTTTATAAATTACAGAATTCCATAATAACTCAAATATGTTATAAGTAATTTTTTTCATTAGCAATTTCTGCATTTCTCAAATATTCTTTTAATTGTTTCTTCAAACAATAAATTAATTAATATTTATTCAATCATTTTCAAGCTCAAGACACTCATCCAAACATAAGAAAAAAATTAAATTAGATTAAATTATATATATATATATATATATATATATATATATATATATATTCATCTAATTAGTTTGACTAAAATATTTGTGTCTTAAGAAAATTACAAATGAAATTTAAAATTGAATAAAATGAAGCAAATATAAAAAAAAACTAAATAATAATTACATAACAAATACTATACAAAATAAAAAATGGTTAAACTTTGAGTTAAAAACAAAACGTTAACAAGATACTATTACACTGGACAGTGAAATTATTATTTTTATCCATTTTAAGAAAAAAAAAATGGCGAGAAAAGTAAAAAGGGATATTTGTTAAACTACATGTGAGTGTCGGGAGTGGTAGCGTAGTAGTAGCCGAACATGTTTTTAGTATGCGATTGAAGGAGAGTTCGGAATCGCATATTTCCTGAGAAATAGGATTTCATTTTTGGTTGGACATATGAAATGAATTCCAAGTGGCAGTGATTGATGAATTTTTGTAGTTAAAAATATCTGTTTATTTTAAGGCTGCTTATTAATACTATATTGCAAGGTGGGGTTGCTGGGGGCTGCGCTGTTAGTGATATGTGCAACTTCTTCATAACTTTATATTAAATGGGAGAAAAGAAAGGGAGAAAGCAACTTGCAGGCTTTGCCATTATCTCTTACCTTGTCCTTCTTCCTACTACTATACTATTTTTTCTCTCTCTAATCAATCATACACTTGCCTCTCAAAACCTCCATTTCTCAAACCAAGCTTGCACCAAAACAACACAAACACATAGCCATGGACACTGATGCTAATGCCTCTTCCCAACCCGAGTCAGAAGCATTTTCAGAGCTCAAATCATCGGAGACTCAAACATCAAAGAAAAGGTATTGCTTAAGAAAAGTGAAAATGGATACAAGATTTTTTCTTCAATAGTTTTGGTAAAGTGCTGTTTGGAAGTTTTATGTTTGAGTTTTGCATGTGACAGGAAACTGGTTGAGAAAACAGTGGTGGCAGTGAGGATAGGAGAGAATGTTGGGAAGCTGAAGAATGAAGGACTACCTTCAGATTTTTGGTCTTGGAGGAAATATGGACAAAAACCAATCAAAGGGTCTCCATATCCAAGGTGTTCCTTCTTTCTACTACAAAATCATTTCTTCATCCGTATGGACCCATACTCCAATATTCACACTCTTTACTTGTTGTCCTTCTTCCTGATTCCACATCTATATATAATTCTTAGAAAAAGGGAAGAAAAAGTGATCAACTTGCGCCTTTGGCTCTTGTTAGTTCTTACCCTTCAATGCATAATTCAATCACTTGGTTAGTATATCCACCTACCTAGATTCACATTCAAACCCTGAGACAAGAGGCATGGAAATCTGTTCACTTTCTTTTTACTTTCACTGTAATCATCTTGAAAACAAGCTAATCCACCTTTAGTGACATGAATCGATTAATGTTGTTAGTTTTGAATTCGACTGGTAAGAATATTACTTTGTTGAATCCTCCGAAAGAGAAATTTAGTCTTCGAGGACTCGATCAGACCCTTTAAACCGTAATTAAAATGCTAAATACGTTTATCTGGTAAACTTTTGCTAGATCTATAAGCTTGGTTCGGTACAATTATGCAGGGGCTATTACAAGTGCAGCACATCCAAAGGTTGTTCGGCCAAAAAGCAGGTAGAGAGATGCAGAACAGATGCTTCAATGCTCATCATCACATACACCTCTACACATAACCATCCATGCCCCACCACCACAAATTCACCCCAACAACCAAAAGAATACGAATCCGAAACGACCCAAGAACTCTCAAAGGAGGAAGATCAAGAACATACAGAAGAAGAGCAAAGGGATGATAAGCCGATCGATGAAGGTAGAAATGAAGAAAAGTTTCTTTACCTGCAATCTCCAATACGATGCTCCCAAGACATAATAATAGAACAAGAAGACCCTTTCAAGCTGAACACGGAGAAAAACCATGAAAGAATAGATCTCCTCTTGGAGGAGGAAGAGCCCCTTTGTTACGCACAAGCGAAGAACATGTCTGGTTCGAAAAGTGAAGAACTTGATTTTTTCGACGAGCTTGAGGAGTTGCCCATGTCTTCATCTTTCTTGCACTTCACGAGGAGCATTTTTTCCGATGAAAGGATTCCCGTTGCCCCTTCTTGATTCCAGTGTTGTTTGGTGTATCTATTGCTTTAACCAATGTTACATATCCATTTTTCAATTCAGAATTCTTCTTATCTTCTCTATCCTTTATTCACACCAGATACCGAAGCTCTTCAAAATTCATCATTTTGGTTAGTTAAGGTCATGTAGTTAAACAATGATGGTTTGGCACACAATCAATACTATATAATTATTACTATACTTTTTTAGATATCTATTATTTGTTCAGAAAATAAAGAACATGGAATAATGGGAAAATGGTTTTATCCAGACAGAATGAATTTAAGCAAAAGACGAAAATGGAGATGTTGGAAGATGGAGGAGGGGGGCATTGTTGTAATTTAGTAGTATGGAAAAGAGGGCACGAGGTTCTCGAGTGGAGTGGTGCGTGTCTGAGGATGAGATTGTTTATTTGTGTATTTTGGTATGATGAATGTTGAGTGGTTGATTTGGTGGAAGAGTTATGAGTGCCACACCATTTTGGCAGTACTAAGATGGATTGAGAAATATGGTTGGAAAAGGTGTATTGTACTGAACTTTAAATCCTCCAAAAGTTGAAACTTCCATTGCACAAAATGCCAAATCCCCGTGCCTTTTTTTTATTACTTCCTTCTGTTACTCTCTATATGCTTTCACAGCCACGAATTCTGGAATCAAATTCATTAATCATCTATCTTTCTTTAATGCCTGCGTTCAAGCTCATCACTGTATAAAAATGTTCTGTTATTTACAATTTTTTCGTTTACAAATATTCTTAGAATGATTTAGTGGAAAGAAAATCATAAAAAGGATTAAAATACGATTCATTCACAGATTACGAGATTCTTACATGGGCGCAGAATAGTTTAATAGGACAACAATGTATGTTTTTTGGTACTTGAAAATGGTTTTTTGTTCTTTCTGTTCCAATGTGCATTTCTCGGTAAATAAATACGTACTAGATAAAGTAATACATTTTTAGTCCCTCAATAAAAACTACAAATACATAATAATACTTTTTAAAGAAGGGATAACACAAACTGTAATTTCTGTGTAAAAATGTTACACTCTCAATTTCTTTGTAAGAATAATGTTGTAAAATTTGATTATCGTATTCGTATCAGTGTATTGTGTTTGATATCCAAATACACTGACAACTACAGAAAATGTGACGGTTGCCTTATATCATCTGTAACAATTAATAACGAATTTTTTTCTAACCTTTTTGTATGCATATCTTCTTAAAATTATGTTATTCTCAAAACTGAAATAATTGTGTTTATTATGGTACTGTTATGCATTAATGTTTATTGTATTTGGAGAAAAGTAAAAAAAAAAAAGAATAATTAGTTTACAAAGAAAGGGATAAAATTAATAGTTATAATTAGTTTGTTATTATGTTAGTTAACTTTTCATTACTGTAAAAAATGTACATTAACACCAACATTTCTACCTATTTGTTTGAGTTAATCCAATGGCTGAGAACTTATCCGACACGGAGGGATCCACATCGCAGACCTACACGAATCCAATAACACACGTGCACAGCTACTTTCCACTTATAGATAAACATACACCCAGTCACACGTCAGAGATGTTCATTGAGAAAAGATTTCTTTGAATAATTATTTTCATAATTTATTTTTCTGCGGATTAATTGTTTGTTAAGAAATTAATTATATATTTTCACCTTTTAAAATACACATAACAAAGTTTATTCATACAAATCCTTACTTAGATGAAAAACATTCGTTAATATTATCCAAAATCTCATTCACTAGAACCATAGTATAGTGGACAACTTCTATAAGAGTGAAAAAACAAAATGCAAACCTGACATACAATCTCTAATGCACATTTCGTAGGTATTATTTTACTAACTAAATTTATTAAAATAAACTATAATGAAATTTCATTAAAAAGCAAGGTCAATGTTGTTAAGAATATGACTATAATATTAAGTCTCATATTATATATATAAATTAAAAAGTTAAATAATATATAAAATGATGATGCATAAAATTATTATTTTAAAATAAGGTATCGAAAATGTCATCAGAATAAATATGTTTAATTAGTTGGAGGAGAAAAATAAAAATATAAAAAAGAAATAAGAAAAAAAGTAAATGTTTGAATGCTAGGTAAAGTAAACATAGATGAGTGTTTTGAGTG
Organism: Vigna umbellata; assembly: GCF_018835915.1. Next base: position 12,897 of record NW_025912637.1, read on the forward strand.
GCGTAATTTAATTTATTTAATAAAAAATAATAATGAATGAGTATAAATATATTAAAGATGCAACATTCATTTGCATGAGAATGGTGACTGATATAATTAATGAACAGAAAGAAAAAACAATGTTAGTGTTTCTTTAACTGAGAATAAAATTTGCATTTAGAAAAACTGATTTGATACTGGATTCGATTACTTCTTCTAATCACTGAGGATTTGTTCACTTGGATTTGGGGAAGAATGATTGAGTGAATTTGTGAAGATTTAAATATAAATTTTGTTGTTGAGTGAATTTGGAGGTAAGTGAAAGTGGATTTGGAAGTAAATTTTTTTAATCTGTCACATCAATCAAATCCTAATCTAATTCTCATACTCAAAATTCACTCAAATAAACAACAACAAAATTTATCTTCAAATCTTCTCAAATTCACTCAATCACTCTCCTCCAAATCCATTCAAGTGAACAAATGGTGAAAGATTGAATTGCAAAAACGATACTCTCACGAGTTTATTTCGTTGATTTTTGGTTGGTGAAAATGAAAAAAACTACATAAAACTAAATTATTTAAGAGTCTTCCTTGAAATAAGATAATTAAGAGCAAGATGCAAGCAACAATTCAATTCATTACTCAACGTTTGGGTATGTCATACCAAAACATGAAGAAAGCTCGTGTTGTAACTTGTAAATAAAACTGAACTGTCATATCTAGGAAGAATAAAGTCCTATAATATTTCATAACCTAATGGACGGGGGATTAAGACTATGTTACTTTTGGAGAAATAATTTGAATACGAGTGCGTGGATGAATTTGAGAGAGAATAAATGATAAAGTGACGTTATTTTTTAAAGAAATTTGAAGATTAAAGTAGAGATATTTGAAAGTAAAATTTTAAAAAAATTGGAAATGATTTGATGAATATGAGAAATAAAATAAATGTTTTAATAAATTAAGTGGTAAAATTACATATTTATTTTTATGGTTAAAATTAATAAAAAATAAAATATAATTAGTTAAAATTAAATTAAAATAAAATGTGGATAATTTTTTATAAAAAATTTATAGGTGTAATTAATTTAGAATAAAATGTGATTGACTAAAAATAATTTTAATTAAATATTGAATTATAAAAAAATTAATGCTATTATTAATTAATTACTTTTGTCATTATAACTTTTATTAGTATTTTATTTAAATGTATTGTTTTTTCCATTAATATTATTTTTAAATATTTTATATTTCATTATTGTTATTAAATTATTATTTTTATTATAATTATTAGTTATCCAAAATAAAGGATTGTAAAGATTAAAAAAAAATCAAAAGCGATTTAGTAATTGCCTTCTTCATCCCTTCTAATCGCTTCAACTTAAAGAGAGATAGAATCTCACGTCTTTCTCTTAATTACTGTGCATCATTTACCCACAAATATATCAAAAAGAACAATCATATCTATCCACTTAATCTTTCACAATTAGTAAATATCCTGAAAGAAACAAAACCTAAAAGTTTGGAAGTGCATAACACAAGTTGATATATTTATTTTTGTTAATAAAAACTTATCATTATTATCATATACAATACAATCCTTATTATTCATTATTTTATAACAAAAATACCAGTTTCATTTTGCATTTTCTCATTCAAATCACTGTCACTTTATAAATTTTTCTTCTGCTCTATTTTTCTATATTTGTCCAAACAAAGCCTTTATTCCAACTGAGTCTCGGTGATGATGATAAATTATCCTTTGAGCAATAAGACGCAACAAAACATGTACGACTGTTTGTGAATTTCTATTACCTGAAAATATTATCTTACAAAACTTGTAAACGGGCAATATTTTAAAAGAATGTGATTGACCGAATGAGAAATCCACAATATCATAAGAGTACTCAATCAAGACTTGGAGCTTTTATGGAAAATATTAGTATAGTATAATGGGGGAAGATGAAGGATAGATATCCGTGGACAGATGATACATTGAGTTTGTTAGGTCAACACTGGTGACGATGAAAAAAGAACTATGGGACAATGGAATTAATATAGTATGATGGATGAAGATGAGTTATTGAATTAATATAACATGTCTGCTAAATAAAAAGAGAAGAAAAATTGTTTTTAAAATGCAATGAAACCATTGTAATAGTTACATTTCTAATTACAATTTTATTTCTTATCTATTTGCATTATGAATGATTTCAAAAGGAATAATCATATAAGCTCCTTTAATTTTCCCAATGGGAATTTACTGGAAAAATGACTCATCTCATCTACTAGTATTGCTGCTAAAAGAGCAAGGGTAATAAACAGGAAAGGTCTGTCCATGCTATACATGTATCCATTACCAATTAACTGGATACCATTGCGCAAAGCCGCTTATAACAGCATTAAAAATAAAGTACAATAAAGCAAATGCACAAACTGCAATATGAGCTCTATCTACCAAACGCTCTCAACTCCCAGTTGCTTAGCCAAAAGCCTCTGTGAAAGATAAAAAAACATCGATGGTGCCAAGTAACTGGCAGAAGGAAGTGATAGGGGTCATTGAAAACATCAACAGGTAGTTTCAGCCACCACCTTCTCCTGGACAGCCTTGTAGCATTGGAGACTGCAAAGAGGAAGTTTTGATTTTGAATCCCGATACTTATAAGGATTTGAACAATATGGACCAGCACACTTCTCGCGAGGTGGAGGATAACTGAAACAATACAGTTATAGAATCAGCGGAGAAGAAAAGTCTTGATGTGTTTACCAAACAAACAGCCCTAGTTTCAAAAGCATTTGTTGAAATGGGGAAACAACTAAAGCCAAATGTACTTTCTAAGAGTTCTTTATTGATAAACAGCACAAATTTTTAATATCAATTTACCCCCCCTCCCCCCTCTATTTTATTTGTCGACCATTCTGAAAGAGTTTCAGTAAGACAGTAACAAAGCCACATTAAGCAAAGCTCGATAGATGCACGAATGTTTCCCTTTTGAGATAACAGTATTTTAAAATCAATTTCCATTCATTTCATTAGCTAAACATATCTAAACAACTTATCCGGAAGATGGTCCCATTGCCTAATACCTGAGTTTGGAGTTAAATAAGCTAGGCAACCCCATTTCCTCAGGAAAAGTCACAACTGTTCCAGTCGGGCCGATTGTGTATTTGATGGTATTTGACGCATGCATTCTTGCATTTGCTGCCTTTTCCTGCAAAGAATAAATTAATAAAAAATGAAAGTAACAAAATATTGAATGTAGAAAAAAGAAATACCTGTGCCAATTCTTCCTGGCGCTTCTTTATTTTCTCTTCTCGCTTTTTTCTACTAGAGTCTTGACCAAGTATTTTTCTGATAGCTTCAGCCTACAAAATGAATTCAAATGAACAAGCCTTTTAGTGTAAAATCAAACAGTGAGAGGGAAAAACTGTAATTTGGAGAGAACAAAAATTAACCTCAGATTCCCTTGCAGCCTTCTCAACTTGCATTCTACGCCTCTGTGCAGCTTCGGCTTTCTTCAATTGCTGGTCTACCTCTGAAAGCTTCTCTTTTTGCTCTGTAGTTAAGCAAAATGATTAATTATTTAGTATAACATTGATTAAAAAATACAGTACAGATAAATGCTCACTTCTAGGAGGGGCAGGTGGTAATCCATTGGGAAACTCAATTAAACTAGCACTAGATGCTGAGGCGTCTTTGCTTGATTGAAGGGCTCGTTGCCGAGTCGTGAGGGTAATTTCCCTCTTACTGTCCATCAGTACATCAACAGACTCCTTCCTCTGTTTTTTCTTTTTCTTATCCTCAAGCTCACCTTCAGACCCTGACTCCTCTTCATCCTCATAATCGGTGTCCTCATACACTCTATCAGATCTAGACTTTTTCTTACCATCTTTGCCTGACCTTGTCGAGGCAGCATTTTCCATATTAGAGAGCTTTCGATGTTTTTTGCTTAACTCTTCTTCGTCTCTATAAACTGCAGAAACTTTTGATGTTTTCAGCTTTTCCAAGTACCGAATCTCATCATCCTCATCGTCATCATCACCAAATTCCCCATCAAGTACACGTCTCTTTGGTACTCGCTTACTCTTTCGAACTGGTTCAGACTTGTCGCCCAGCTTACTAGATGCGTTCTTTGAAGAAATCTTTCCCATCAATGATTCCTCCTTTCCAAGACCAAAACCACCCCTTGAGAAATCCTTCCACGGAACGCCTTGTAGACCACTCCTCTTGTCAGAAGGAGAGTTATTTTCATCTGAATTACTCTGTAATAAAACAGATTGATGAGAGCAATAAATGCAGATTCTATAATTTAAAAGAAATGAGAAAATATTATATTTATATATAAGAAATAAAAACGCATCCATTCTTCAATAAGAGCGAGATATAATAAGCCAGTGCTGTCTAACCTCCCACCCCCAGACAGGTCAGATAAGATATGCCTCAATAATCTAGCGAAATAACACTTTATAAAGACTTCTCTCCATTAATGATTAATTACAAAAAAGGCAAATATCGTCAAACCAAATCCCATACAGGGTATCTCGGAAAAACTAAGCTTTTGGGTGGAAGCATTTAAATGATTCTATATCTAACACTCTCCTTCAAGCAAAATCTCTTTTAGCCTCGCACATTGGCAAGACAAATGCCCACTTTATCTTTCATTGAAATTTAATTAAAAAAGAATTGGAACAAGGATCAAATTCGTAACTAGATATCTAGCGGCTCAGATCAAATTTTCCTAACTTTTAAGCTTTTCGATGGAAGCATTAAAATGGTTTTATATCCCTATAAAAGTACAAGCTACAAATGTTCGGGTTTTAGATGACACAATAACTTCTGATATAAGTTACAGTTACGTCCAAAATATAAATACCTGTTGCTTTTGGCGCGGTCGGGAGGCATCCGATGAGCGAGAGCTCTTCATTGTTGATCCGCTTCCTGAAGCACCATTGGTTGCTGAATTGGCTTGAATAGTACGTGTCACCCCGCCAACCTTGAGTTTAACCTTTTTAACTCGGCTCTCATTCCCCAGTCCATCTTGAGAGCCAGCAAACTGCGCCAAATTCACACTCTCAGGATTCCTTGCAGCATACAAATCTGCATTTCTGGACTCTAAATCCAAGCTATCCTTTGCTTTGCTAGAACCTCTCCAATTTGCGGGCGCAAGAACACCTTCACTACAGCGTTTATTATGCAAACCACTCCGTCCAGGTTCATTATTATAAAATGCTTGGAACCCACCGTCCTTTTTACTCTTTTTATGAGATTTGTCGTCTTCAGCTCCAGTAACCGATGAAGTTTGAGAGACACAATGATTAAGATTGAACTCCTTTCTCTTGGAATTTGCATCGTAGCCAACATTCTCATCACTGGAGATCTTGCCAGCATCCTCTGACGGCGTTGAAGACAAGGGAGACAGTTCATGACCGTCAGAAACAGGCTGCGAATCAGGTCGCGGTCTGCGAGAAGTCTGACTCCTCTTCCTCCTCACAGCATTGCTGAGGCCATCAAATCGGGTACCACCCAAATCCTCCATTAAAACTTTATTACACAACAGCAGAGGTTCCTCCTGTTTCACTTCCTATCACTCCCGAGGGAAAACCCTCACGAACCAAAACCGCTCCCGCTGCAACTGAGTCACACAAAAACCATCAACAATCGCATTGATAATTCTCAAAAACCAAACCACATTATTTCCAATTTAGCCAAACCGCAACCCTTTTCCCACCACCCACGAATATAACATCCGTGAAAAAGTGAAATAAACTCAAAAATCAAATTTTAATGAAGACTGTTTACTTTGAAACCGTTTCTAACAGACTAACAAATTAGGGGCAGTGTGAACTCTTGCACAACATTCACAGGTAAAATTGACGGACACGAAGCATACAAATTCTCATGTTAAGAACAAAAATCGGAAAACTAAGCACGTAATTGAAAAAAAATAAACATAGTAGAGACAGCGATTAGGTAAAATTGAAAAGAAACAGCGGCGAATTGGGTGAAAACCTCAATGTTGGAGCGAATTATTTGCGACGCAGTAGTTAGCGAAAACCCTCGGGCAGAGGAGAGGGACGAGAGGGAAAAGAGGTATTGTTGGAGAACGGGGTTTGGTTCCGTTCAGCGGTGTTTGGTGTGTGAAGTTGAGGAATTGGGTGGTGATGGAATGGGAGTATGAGAATTAGGGTATTTGGCCCGAGCGGCGCGTGTTTGGGGAAGAAGGCAAAAGAAGAAGATGAAGAAAACCGATACGAGTTTTTGTAATTGTTATTGTTATAATAGAAACAAATAGGGAGTCACCTGCTACTGATTCTTCTGAAGGAGCCATATTTGGAATTCGAAGATCCCTACTCTCCAAAAAGCGCATGCCACAAAACAAACCTATCTTCTTCTCAATAATATACCTATTTCTCTCTTCCTACAACTCAGTAAGTGTATTTCATATTATAGTTAATACTTACTTGTTTTAATCATACGTTTTTCAATCTTAATTTTTTACCTATTTTTTAACATTTTAAATTATCTTAATAATTTAAAATAACTTTAACTTATTATAAGTTAGATGTCCTCGATCGTGGACAAGTTTGTTTAGTTATCCAAGTTAATTTTGGATTTTTAGTTAAGATGATTCTTAATTGCAAACAATGTCTAGATTTTCTTAGTAAATTCTAAAGTAAATTTGAGAATCCGTAATATTAATTATCTGACACAATGTAAATAAAATAAAAAGGTATAATAAATACTTTAAGTAGATACAATATTAAAACTATATTTAAGTATAGTTTAAAATATAATTTTAAATTTTAAAGAATTTTCAGATAATTTTTAAATATTTCCATAAGTAATTACTAGAGCATAAAATGGAAACATGTTTTGTTGACACGACAGCTAAAAAAACAGTGCATCAATTGGAGTGACCTTTTCGTGAACAAACACGATATACATTGACCAATGTGATTAAAAAAAACTAACTTACCTAATAAACTTTTCACTTCTTTACAACTTCATTCACGGTGCAAAAAGCCAATCAAATATATTCATTTTGAAAGCATTAGGCTATTATCTGTTAATAGTGTTATTAACAACTATTATTAAGCGAATATCATAATATGCTTTTATAATAATTGTTATCAATATTATTATTAGTTAGTTTAACATTTTCTAAAAAAACTACTCATTTATTTGATTGTCTAAGTATTAATTTATTGGAATATTTTAGTTAATTATTTAAATATTTTAACCATCAAAACATTTCTTTATAAATGTTTAAAGTAAAACTAGATAAAAAAATCTCACGTATTTTTAGTGCTTATTCGAGTAAGAAAGAGATAAGCTTCGTTCAAAGAGATACTTAAGTTCACTTTGAGATGAAAAATATTTAATCACTTTGCTTAAGTGAAGTTTTTCTTAGGTGAGAGATTTCAACTTAAAGTTAAGCGTTTGAAGTTTGTATTATAAACAAAAATTTAGGTTAATTTATTTGTGGTGTGAGAAAATTTCAAAATTCTCAAATAATTGACTAAAAAACATTATTTTTAAGTTCTAATAATAACGGATACAATATTTGTACATTAATATTTTTTTTTATAATAGTCATCTAGCTAAATTTTCTTATGTTCAAGGTTGGATGTAATAAAAATTAAACTCTTGCAACTTTTAATGTTGTTTAATTATTGAATGACATCATTATATTCTGTATATTTATAAATTTAAAAACACGGGTAATGTTAAAAAAATGTAAGTATAATTAAACATATTTATATTTTGATATAAATGTTGATTTTTTTTAATATATTTATAAAAATTGAAAGAAAAATAAAGTAATTTCAGTTTAATTACTTGAAGAATTAAAATTTAACTATTTAAAATACGTTTGTACTATAATTTGCATATTTAGATTAAATTCTGAAATTATTTACAAAAGAAATTAATTATTTAATAGTTTGTATAT
>NW_025912639.1:0-38858 GCF_018835915.1 Vigna umbellata
AGTTATTATGATGAGGCTTTCTTTACCGAGACATCGGGTTTAAAGTAATTTAAAAAGTGGCATTAACATTAATGAAAAGAATGATGAATTCCTAAATACAAGAGAGTGGATAGGATGAAATTGATAAACCCCAACAACATATTCATCCATATATTTCAATTCACGTATTTTGTTTCTTCTTGCCCATTGATCATCACATGCATACATATTTACTTTTCAGTCTTTTGCATTTGAAACTTACCACAATTTGTTCACAAGTCTTAACTAATCAATAAATCACATAGTTGTCTAGGCCGTGAGTCCTTTGGGAGAACGATATTTGGTCTTACCAGGTTTATTACTTGATACGATTTGGTTACACTTGCCGAGGGTTAACAAGTCTTTGACTTCGTTTTTGGGGATCAAAGATTTGTTCATCAACCTGGTCAACATATTTAAAATATGACTATTATGTTAGTTGTTACAAGCATTTAACAAATTTTCAAAACATCAACTAACTTATTCAAATGCAAAGATCATGCATTCGATTAAGTGAAATCTTTTTGCACAGTTTTGAAAACTTTTCTCTTTGAAAAATCTCACAGCACACTTCAAAAAAGATTGTGCAAACACACGAGTTTTAATCGATTCACCCCATAATGTATTCGACTTAAAACGGTTGTTTTGTCACACATTTAAAGTTCAACCATAGTGCTTGTGATTTTCCTTTTCCAAAAACATATGTCATTCATACACATATAAAATCACATATTTAATATAATGATATGCAATCAACAACACAAACATGTTCTCAAATATGCTTTAACAGATTTAACACATTAAGGAAAAGGATATAACATGTCAACATAAAACATGTAACACAAAATATACATGTGTTATTAATTATGTGTGTCATCATCAAAAACTCAGATATCATTGAGATTGTGGGTTAAGCTAAACATGTGCTCCCCCTATCAACAATCTTCCCCTGTTTTTGATGATGCACAACCATGATTAATAATCAACCATGTTGCACAAATCAATACAGATTATCAATCAATTAATGAGACATCATAATTCTCCCCCTTTGGGCGTTAGCAAAAAAGGTAAGCATACTGTAATTGATACACAAATAATCAAGCACAATAGAGATGCATCAGATATAAACATATTATGATGCTCCCCCTGACAGTATTATTCACATGATTTAGGATATTCTCCCCCTTAAATGAAGACATGTAAACCAAATCAATAATATGCAATGCTCCCCCTGTCATTATGCATGTTTCAATCTCAAAACACAGATGCATAATGCAGTAATCAGAGTATATATCAGAGCATGTAAAAGCATATTTCTAGTAATGTATCAGATCAGATATGTATTAGTAGTATCAGATCAAAAGTTGATACATTTTCAATCAGCAAAAACAATTTAATCTCTTATCATCTCAAAATATGTATATTAGTTGAGCAAACAGATATAAGAAGAATAAACATTCAACAGTATATAAAACTAGATTTAAAGGTATCAGATATTCCAATTTTGGAATCTTTAAACCCCTATTGATACTCAATTGATTTTAATCCAGTCAGAATCGATTTCTTGCTATAGCATATTGTTGATTTTCCAGTTTCATCTAGCCAGCAAGTAATGTTACTGCAAAACCTTTCATGGTCTTTCTAGATTAAGCATTTTAGAATCAATATAATACAGGAATCATCACAGATAATGTGTGAGTATGCAAAGATATGAATGTAACAGTAAGCAATAACTCATTTGCATAGAAGCATAGTGAAATCGATTTAAGTGCTATCAATTTTACTCAATCACAGATATAATTTTTCATTCACAGATTGAGTTAACCATAAACTCTAATTTCATTGATATTTAATGATGAATTACAATCAGATTAAAACAAAACAAAAATAGCATATAAAGCCACCAATAAAAAAAACACAAAACACTACAATCAAAACAAAACAACCAAAAATTCTAAATTTCAAAAGACTCAAGATATGTAATTCTACAGCCCTATTTCGATTCAGACGAATCCATAAAGTCTTTATCAGATGGTTCATCTTTTCTCTGTTGCAGAGCATTGTCTATTTTTCTTTCAAGTTTTGTCACCCTTTCATTGAGATTTCTAAACTGGTCAGCTACAAACCGCTCAAAGTTAGTTTCTAGGAAGAAATTTGTAAGGTTTTCATTTACAGCAGGTGTACTTCTTGAACTGTAGACCAAATCTTCTTCTCCTTTGATGCACCAACCTCTCATTGTCTTTATCATTCCAAGAGGTGCAATATTGTTTCGGTTAATCACATTTGTGCAGTTGCATGAGCATTTCTTCTCTCTACCAACATCCACACCTTGAAGAGTTAATATTCTGCTGACCAGGATTGCATAAGGCAGATAACGAGATTTAGTGAGTATAGCTTCAGCCATCTGATCTTTTAATACCTCAACCAATTTTGATGGTTTTGACGCTGGTACCCATTTGAACTTGGATCCTATGTTGTTAGTTGCAGGAGGCAGTTCCTTAGGAATCCATTTGTATTTTCCTTTGGGAACACCAACCTTTCTGGAATAGCAGTTTCTAACATTGTGACCAATGTTGTTGCAGTAAAAACAGGCATTAGTAGCAGGTTTACTTAAATCAATAAATTTCTTTGAGTTTATCCTATTACTTTTAGCCTTATAACCAACACCCTGTATGTTGATTGCTCTTCCAGAAGCTCTTAGCACAACATCTAAATGTTCTTTACCTTGTGTAAATTTTGCTAGTGTGCTAGTTAAGTAATCAATGTATGGCTGTTACTTTTGGCTGCCAGCTCCTGTTGAGACTTTTCAGGATCTTGATGTTGATCTCTGTTAAGACCTCGGCAAGTGTACCGAATCGTATCAAGTAATAATAAATGGTAAGACCAAGTATCGTTTCCCAAGGGACTCACAACACTAGACAGTCATGTGATTACTTAACTAATTACGACTTTGAATAACAATTTAGGGTTTTTAAATGCAAAAACAAGAAAGTAAATACGAATGCAATTTTGATCAATTGAAGAGAAACGCAAAAGTGAATGATGTTTAAACTATAAGATGAAGATGTTGTTGGGGTTTAGATTTCAGCTAATCACTCTCATGTTTATATGAATTCTTCTTCTTTATTAATTGTTTATGTCACTTTCTAAAGTACTTAAAACCCGATGTCTCGACGAAGAAAGCCTATCCTTAATTACTAGTTTACAATGTCTTGTCTCCCTAATAATTAATTTTGCATTACGAAAGAAAGCTTAAGACAACCAAGCGTTCTATCCCTATGTCTAGGCAATAGTTCCCATGGGAGATGTTGAGATTGTTGATAGGGGGAGCACTAGTTTAGCTGAACCCACAATCTCAATAATATCTGAGTTTTTGATGATGACAACGCATAATTAATAACACATGTGTATTGTGTGTTACATGTTCTATGCTTACNAATAATTCAAAACAAAATCAAATACATAAGAGTTAAGAGGTTACATCTTCCCCAACAACAAATAAGATTAGTTCTCCATCATCATGAAGAAACTAGATGAACAATGGAATGAAAGAGATAGAAAAACCCTAGAAACTAAAGAGGAGAGCTCCTGCATCTCCAAATTTGCCTCCAAGGGGCGAAAAGTGTGTTTCTGTGCTCAAGCCATCAAGAGATTCAATCCCTAGGATGTGCAAGTCCTTAAATAGATAAAAATAAGTAATAGAAAACGGGTCCAGGCCCAACAAGCTAGCGTTGAGCGCCTTCATTTAGGGCACCCGGGCGAAACTGCGAGAAAACTGGCGCTTAGCGCCACTGGAAGGATGCCCAGGCATGGTGCGGAAAAAACCTGGCGCTTAGCCCCCCTCAAGGGCGCTCAGCCCTGGCGGTAGCATTCCAAAACTCACTTTTTTTGTTGTTTTTCTTGCTTTTATGACTGATTCAGCTCTATAATTTGTTGGAGATTCTTCCAGGCACATTATTAGCTACAAAATAAAGAGAATTTAGTGATAAAATCATAAAGTATAACCTCTACTCACTTATTCACAAAACTAAAGCAAAAACATGAGTTCAAGCAAGTTTCTATGTCAAAAAAGGTGCTTTTAGTATCAAAATTATATCAAAGATAACGATATTTTCAACCGTTATCACAACCCCAAAATGGAAACTTTGCTTGTCCTTAAGCAAAATATAACTTGGCTTAAACAAAATAATCATACTACAATAGTCTAGCACACCAAAAATCATTTTCCTCTAAGACAAGTAAATCACTCATGTCTGCTCCTCCTAGAAAGATTAGTCAAGATATAATGATGTTTTAGCCAATCAAGCTTCAACTATGGTGCTCACATAATCAAGACATACACAACATATACAACATTATGAGTGATCACCAAGCAGACATTGATGGCAAATTTATGAACACCGAAAAACGACGCCAAAAACTTGTTTAACACTCGGCAATNCTGAACCCACAATCTCAATAATATCTGAGTTTTTGATGATGACAACGCATAATTAATAACACATGTGTATTGTGTGTTACATGTTCTATGCTTACATGTTATATGCATATATGAGAACATGATTGTGTTATATATGTGTTGTTCATTGCTTTTCATTGTGTTATATATGTGATTTTATACATGAATGCATGACACATGTTTTTGGATGAGAAAAACCACTAGCACTAATGTTTAATTTTAATTGTGCAGCAAAACAACAGTTTTAAGTCAATTACATTATGAGGTGAATTGATTAAAACTCGTGTCTTTGAATAAACTGTTTTGAAGAGTGTTGTGAGAGGTTTTCAAAGACAAAAGTTTTCAAAACTTGGCTTAACATTATTGCATAATCGATTGCATGCGATATGTATTCGATTAAGTTTTTTACTTTTTTGAAATCTGTTAATGCTTGATATAGGTATCACAACAACTATATTTTTAATTGTGTTGACCAAGCATAAAATGCTATTCGACTACATTAATTATGAATTCAATTAATTGCTTTGACTGCTACTATCTGTTATAACTGAATTTGTGTATTCGACTGCATTAGTAGCAAAGTCGATTATGTTGTGTCTGATACGAGTTTATCTATATATTCACGTGAATTTGATTTCTGTATAGACTTTTGTGCTTCTAACATTTTCATATTTGTTTTGCAGAAAAGTGTAAATTTTGCAGAAAGAGAAAAAGCTCCAAGAAACTAGTTTGACCGTGGTGATCAACTAATTGTGATTTCTTGAAGAGCAAGATTGCTGAGTTTTCAAAGTCTGTTCTAAATGCACATTTGGGTGTCTACTGCAAGATCAGGTTCTACAATCTGCTGAAGATTGGGTTGAGTTCCCTGTTGTGATTACAGGAAGAGCGACGTGCTACGTTCTTGACTTTGAGGGTGCCTCAAAGGGGTTGGACTGCAGGAGAGAAGATTCTTGTTGCTAGTCTTTTTATGTACTGACTATTTTTTATTAGAGGGTTAGAGAAGTGTTTTATATTTTAGACGTGAGGTCTTTATAAAAATCTTATTGTAAAAACCTTGATCATTATAGTGCATTGGTTTCCTGTGGTTGGAAGGAAATTGGATGTAGGCTTGGCCGAACCAGTATAAAATCTCAGTGTTTGATCTTTCTTATCCTTACTCTTTTACATTCAAACGATTATACTTTATACGCATTCGATTAAATTTCTGCTGCGTTGAAAAAATCTTTTAACTTGCATTTCAAGAAAAGTATAAAGCCATATCTTTTGGTGAAAATGATTTTGAAAGGAAATGTGGGAGGTTCTTGAAGTCACACATGAAGAAACGGAGAAGTGAAAAGGGCCAGAAAGAATTCTCTCATACAGGAGTATGAGTTGTTCAAAATGAAAGCAGGAGAGACTACCTATGAAGTACAGAAATGATTCACACACATAGTCAATCACCTCATGGCTCTCGGGAAAGTGTTTGATAAAGAAGAAATCAACATAAAGATCCTGAAAAGCCTCAATAGAAGCTGGCAACCGAAAGTCACTGCAATATCCGAATTAAGAGACTTGACCAGCATGAACATGACTACATTATTTGGAAAACTCAGAGAACATGAATTGGAGCTTGGAAGGCTAAAGGAGGAAGAAGAAATTGAAGAGAAGAAATCAATTTCTCGAAAGACCACAAGCAAGAAAGCTACAAAGAATCTTGAACCTGAAGCTGAATCAGATGTAGATGTACCAGAAAAGGAAATCATGAATATGATGGTGAGAAAATTTAACAGATTCATGAAGAATAAAAACTCTACAACTAACAATGTAGACTTTTCAAGAGGAGGAAATAAGAGCTCAAGAAGCAACGTTGTACAATGTTATGAATGTGGAAAGGATGGTCATATCAAGCCTGACTGTCCAGACTTAAAGAACAAGCAGAAAGAATTCATCAAGTATCCTCAGGACAATAACAGGAAGCAAAGGAAAGCTTATATTGCCTGGGAAAACAGTGATGGAGACTCTTCAAGTGGTGATGATTGTAGTGTTGAAGAGGAGTCAAATTTATGCTTCATGACAGGCTCTGCACAATCTGATGATGACGTTGATCGTGATTTTGAGAATGAACCAATAGAGGTCAAGTACTACATGCTATTGGATGCATTTCAGGAGATACATGTAGAAGCCATGCCACTTCAGTATAAGGTGAATCGATTATCCTCTGAGAGAAGAGACTATGAATACATAATTGATAATCTAGTACAAGATAATGAAAAGCTTGAAAAAGATCTTGAAGAAGCTTTGAAATCTGCAAAGACAGTCAAGACTGAAATACAAATTGTTGAGAAAGAGCGTGATAATTGTCCAGTACACCTTGAGAAAATTGATTACTTAACCAGCACGTTAGCCAAATTTACACAAGGCAAAGAAAATCTTGATGTTGTGTTAAGATCATCTGGAAGAGCTATCTATAGACAAGGTATTGGTTATAAGGCTAAAAGTAATAGGATAAACTCAAAGAGATTTATTGACCTGAGTAAACCTACTACTAATGCATGCTTTTACTGCAACATACTTGGTCACAATGTTAGAAACTGCTCTTTTAGAAATGTTGGTGTTCCAAAAGAAAAATACAAATGGGTTCCCAAGGACCAACCTCCTTTTACTAACAAGACAAGACCCAAGTTCAAATGGGTACCAGCGTCAAAACCCTTTAATTGTTGTGCAGGAAAGGAGCAGTAGTTGCTAAAGCAGTATTCAACTCAAGGATGAACTACCATGATGAAATCAAAATATCTTGAGTCACTGATTGTGGTAACTGTAACAAAACTTTTTCATGCATCATAAACATTTGTATGATTGACTGTTATATGCATGTTTGTTGTATGTTGCTTGATTGATTATTTTCTAGGAAAATATAGTAATGCGAATTTTAGTCGATTATGTTATGAACTGAGTCGATTATAATCTGTGATTGTGTTTTTCTGTTTTTGGTATCACTCTGTTAAACATTGAGTCGACTTTGTTTTTAATGAAACCGATTGATGTGGCATTTCTCTTTAAGTCCCAAAATATTATCCAATAATTTTCCTACAATTAATAATGCAAATAATTAGCCTTAGATAATTCAAATTAATTAAAATAAGAATTTCTGATCAAATTAAGCACAATTAGCAAAAACGGAAAAATACTGGATAATTAAGCACAATTCCCTGATTAATTCTAGCACAATAAACTAAGTGAAGTAAAGAAAATATTGACTCATCACCGATTAATAATCTCTGTTTTGGGCTTTACTTTTGTTTTAAAACTTAAGTGGGCCTGATTGTATGTGATGTTTGTTCGCGCCCTCATACATATCAAACTTGTAAATATGTGTGAGCATTTAGTGTGCTTAGTTTGTGTAATCTTCATAACCCTAGAACGGAAGAAGAGTGCTCAAGAGTTCAATATCATATGGCATCCTCTAATCGTCGCTTAGGAGAATGTAGAGGAAAAACAATGGCAACTACTAGAGGTCCTGATCCCTCAGGCTGGATCAGTTATGATGGGACAAGAATAAGATTTCTGAATGGAAGAAACAAGATTGTAGTTCCCCCCAAGTATCTAAACTTAAGTTTGTTCAAAAGAGAAGGCTTTATGTCTCCGGGATGGTGTTGATAGATTGGCAAGTGTACCAAATCACACAAATAATATAAAATGGTAAGACCAAGTATCATATCCTAGAGGACTCTCGGCACTAAACAGTCGTGTGATAAATTAATTAATTAAGACTTAAAATAAAAGAGATCATTGGTTTGCGATGCAAAAACATAAAATAAAATATGAATGCAAATTGATCAATTGTAGAGTAACACAAAGATGAACGAATGTTGTTTAATATGATATGAATATGTTGTTGGGGTTAAATTTCACCAGATTCCCTCTCATGTATATAAGAATTCCTCTTTATGCATTAATGTTAACGTCACTCACTAAAGTACTTAGAACCCAATCCCTTGGCGCAATAAGCCTGCCTTAATTCCTAGTTCGTGCAATTCCTAGCGTTCCTAGAAAATTAAGTCTAAAGATCAAGAGCTTAAGACGACCAAGTACTCATATCCTCATCCCTGAGAAATATTACCCTTGGGAGAATTCAACAAGAACCTAAATTTTAAGGAACCTCCCGGTGATAACAGTTGAAAAACTATTATTTTTATACTTAAAATTGACGTCAATTACAACCTTTATGACTTAGAAATTAGCTTGAACTCATGATTTTATTCAATTGTTGGAAATAAGAGAGTTGAAGGTGAATTTAATGTTTTGTGCTAGATTCCCTTAATTTTGTAGGCTAATTGAATGGTTTGAAAGAAGACTTGAAGTACCGAATGATTGGAATGCAGAAAAGTCAACCAGTCAACCAGAAAAGTCAACTAGTCAACCAAAATGCAGAAAAGTCAACCAGAGTGCAGAAAAAATTGCGATCGAGTGGTGTTGAGCGGTAATTACCGCTGAGCGCCACTTTTCAGGTGCCGAAATCACCGCTGAGGGGCAAAAACAGCAACTGAGGTGCAAAACTGAAGTGTCGCACTTGTCCGTGAGCGGTATGTACCGTTGAGCGGCACTTTTATGGGCTTGGGCCTCTTTTTCTGTATTTTTTAGAATAGTATATAAGCTTTAGAACATTCTAGGGTTTATCTTTGGCTGGAACAAAGTAGAAACACATTTTTCACCCCTTGGGGGTAGAATTGGAGATGGTGACGGCTCTCCTCTTCTCTTTCTCGGGTTTTTCTATCTCTTCCATTCTTTCATTCCATTGTTCATCTAGTTCTTCCATGACGAGGGAGAACTAAACTTTTGTTGTTGTTGGGGAATCAATGTAAATCCTTAGAAACTATCTTGTATGGAATTTGTTGTTCAAGATCTTTTATAAGATACATGCTTTCTTTCATTAATAGTTAGGGTTTTTCCTCTTTGCTCAAAGCATGCATTGTTTAACTCATTCGATGTCATGATTATTGGTTTTGTCGATATGGACACATACGGGGAAATCTAGATCTAGGGAATCTCTCCCAACAGTATATTACAAACCTAGACATAGGGGTATGATGGTTGGTTGCCTTTAAGCTTCTGTGCTTCAGAATTAATTATTAGGGATGCTAGGAATTGTATGAACTCATAATTAAGGATAGGCTTTCTTCACCGAGACATCGGGTTTAAAGTAATTTAGAAATTGGCATTAACATTAATGAAAAGAATGATGAATTCCTAAATACAAGAGAGTGGATAGGATGAAATTGATAAACCCCAACAACATATTCATCCATATATTTCAATTCACGTGTTTTGTTTCTTCTTGCCCATTGATCATCACATGCATACATATTTACTTTTCAGTCTTTTGCATTTGAAACTTACAACAATTTGTTCACAAGTCTTAATTAATCAAAAAAATCACACAATTGTCTAGGCCGTGAGTCCTTTGGGAGAACGATACTTGGTCTTACCAGGTTTATTATTTGATACGATTCGGTTACACTTGTCGAGGGTTAACATGTTTTTGAATCCGTTTTCGGGGATCGAAGATATGTTCATCACCCGACACTCATGCAATTCATAAGTCATGCGACTAAATGAGTTAAATAGAGCAAGCATTAAAACAGATGAATTCCCTAACAATTAATGAATAAAGCATATATGATTAAGAATCAATTCAAGTACATGAGAGTTCACAAGGTTACATCATTCCCCAACAACAAATAGAGTTTAGTTCCCCATAGACATGGAGAAACTAGATGTACAATGGAAAAGCATGAGATAGCAAAACCCTAAGAGTAGAAGAGGAAGCTTCCGCCTCCAGATCCGCCTTCAGAGAGTAAAAGAGTGTGTTGTTGTGTTGCTCCAGCCAAATATCCAAAACCTAGAGCGCCTGGGTCCTTTAAATAAAGTTGGAAAAGAGTAGAAACAGGGCCCGATCCAAAAGAATTGAAACAAAGCAAAAATTGGGTTTGATCAGCAACACATGCCGCTCGGGCGCCCTATTTGGCCGCCCGGGCGGTGAACGTCGATTTCCGTAAGGCTTGAGCCTTCAATTTTGCCCGGGCTTCGGGGGTCCGACGCCCGGGCGTCGATTTTTCCACGCCCAAGCCTCCTGTAGGTCGCCCAAGCTTCGTGCGGTTCCCTCTTCTGGTGATTTTCTAGGCCTTTCTAAGCTCTATATCCTTAGCACTTCATCTCTGCTTCCTGTATTAACTCATTTTCTATCAAAACAAAGGGAATTAGTCATAAAATCATCAAATTCAACCTCAACTCTCTTATTCACACAACTTAATGAAAAAGCATAAGTCCAAGCAAGTTTCTAAGTCAAAAATGGTGTATTTAGTATCAAAATTACATCATAGATAATGATATTTTAAACCGTTATCAGATGGATGGAAACTCAAGAACTCTCTACATTGATTCAAATGAAGGGTGACTGGTACCCTTATCTAGTTAGGGTGTTCTACCATAATTTGGAAATCGTGAATGGTGATATTCGGTCAAAGGTGAAAGGTGTGAGTATATGCATTGATAATAATGTATAGCAACAAGTTGTTGGATTAAAAGCTGAGGGAATATTCTCTCATTTACCAAACTCAGAAACAAACCGTTGGCTAAAGAAAAGAGATCTTTACATAAGCTGGCTGAGATTTCTAGGAAAATGCACTATTGAAAGACTCTTTGTACATGAAGGCTTAAACATGGAAGAAAAGATAACAACATATCTTCTTGCATGGGTGATTTTGCCTGGAAGATTGTTGTAGGATAGAATGACCACAAGAGATGTTTATCTGTTACATGCTATTAAGAATGATGTTCCCACCAACTAGGTGGAGGTTTTAAAAGATCACATGACTGAAGCTGCCCTAAGTCAATCACATTATCTGCCATATGCAGTTCTGGTGAGCAAGATATTAATTCTTCAAGGTGTGAATGTTAATGGAGAGAAAAAATGCTAATGTAACGTCACAAATGTGGTTAACCGAAACACTGTTGCGTCTCTTGGGTTAGTAAAGACAATGAGAAGGTGGTTCTTCAAAGGGAAAGAAGATTTGGTCCATAGTTCAAGTAGCTCACCTATTGTAAATGAAGACAGAACCAACTTTCTTCCTGAAACTAATTTTGAGAGGTTTGTAGCTAACCAGTTCAGAAATCTAAATGAAAGGGTGACAAACCTTGAGAGAAAACTTGACAATGCTCAACATCAGAGAGAAGATGTATCTTCCGATAAAGACTCTAAGAACTCTTCCTATTCAGAATAGGGCTCTGGGATTACACATCTTGAGTCTGTGTTTATGTTTTGAGTCTTTTAGTTCTTTAGTATTATGATTGTAATGTTTTAGTTTGTTTTGGTTGTATTGTTGGCTTTATATGCCATTCTTATTTTGGCTTTATCTGATTGTATTTCAAGTTTGATATTAATGAAATTAGAAGTTATTAAAATCGATTACATTATGCTTGTATGCGAATGAATTATTGATTACTGTTACTTTCATACATTTGCATACTCATACATTAATTCCTGTATAACATTGATTCTAAAATGCTTGATCTAGAAAGACTTTGAAAGGCTTTGCAGGAATATCACTTACTGACTGGATGGAACTGGATAATCTGAAATATGCTATAGCAAGAAATCGACTTTGACTGAGATCAAATCGATTAAACATCAACAAGAAGTTGTGCATAATAAAATAAGGGGGAGATTGTTGATAGGGGGAGCACTAGTTTAGCTAAACCCACAATCTCAGTAATATATGAGTTTTTGATGATGACAACGCATAATTAATAATACATGTGTATTGTGTGTTACATGTTCTATGCTTACATGTTATATGCGTATATGAGAACATGATTGTGTTATATATGTTGTTCATTACATTTCACTGTGTTATATATGTGATTTTATACATGAATGCATGACACATGTTTTTGGATGAGAAAAACCACAAGCACTAATGTTGAATTTTAATTGTGTAACAAAACAACAGTTTTAAGTCTATTACATTATGAGGTGAATCGATTAAAACTCGTGTCTTTGAACAAACTATTTTTGAAGAGTGTTGTAAGAGTTTTTCAAAGAGAAAAGTTTTCAAAACTTGGCTTAACATTGTTGCATAATCGATTGCATGCGATATGTATTCGATTAAGTTTTTTACTGTTTTGAAATCTATTAATGCTTGATATAACTATCACAATGGCTATATTTTTAATTGTGTTGACCAAGCATTAAATGCTATTCGACTACATTAATTGTGAATTCAATTAATTGCTTTGACTGCTACTATTTGTTATAACTGAATTGGTGTATTCGACTACATTAGTAGCGAAGTCGATTATGTTGCGTCTGATATGAGTTTATCTATATATTGATGCGAATTTGATTTCTGTATAGACTTTGTGCTTCTAACATTTTCATATTCTTTTGCAGAAAAGTGTAAAGTTTACAAAAAGAGAAAAAACTCCAAGAAACTAGTTTGACTGTGGTGATCAACTAATTGTGATTTCTTGAAGATAAAGATTTATGAGTTTTCAAAGTCTGATCTATCTGCATATTTGGGTGTCTACTACAAGATCAAGTTCTACAATCTGTTGAAGATTGGGTTGAGTTCCCTATTGTGGTTACAGAAAAAGGACGTGTTGCGTTCTTGACTTTAACGGTGCCTCAAAGGGGTTGGACAGTGTTAAGATGTCGGCAAGTGTACTGAATCGTATCAAGTAATATAAAATGGTAAGACCAAGTATCGTATCCCAAAGCACTCACGACACTAAACAGTTGTGTAATTACTTAACTAATTAAGACTTAAGAACAATTTTTCGGGTTTTAAATGCAAATGCAATAAAAATAAACATGAATGCAATTTGATCAATTGAGGCTAAACACTAGAATGAATGGATGAAGTTGATAATATGAGATGATAATGTTGTTGGGGTTTAGATTTCACCTAATCACTCTCTTTCATATATGAATTCTTCTTCTTCATTAAATTGTTAACGCTACTCTCTAAATTACTTAAAACTCGATCCCTCAGTGAAGAAAGTCTATCTTTAATTACTAGACCACAATCTCTTGCATCCTTAATAATTAATTCAGCATTACGATTAGGAACTTAAGACGACCAATCCTCCTATCCCCATCCCTGGGCAATATTGCTCTTGGGAGAAATTCTCCAGATCGTGATTCGTAAGATATCTCCCGATACTCAGACAAATCATAAAATATAAGAATTTAGCAAAGGAGAAAATCCCAAATAATTAATGAAAGAAGCATATAATAATTCAAAACAAAATCAAATACATAAGAGTTAAGAGGTTACATCTTCCCCAACAACAAATAAGATTAGTTCTCCATCATCATGAAGAAACTAGATGAACAATGGAATGANAAGAAAATCTTGATGTTGTGTTAAGATCATCTGGAAGAGCTATCTATAGACAAGGTATTGGTTATAAGGCTAAAAGTAATAGGATAAACTCAAAGAGATTTATTGACCTGAGTAAACCTACTACTAATGCATGCTTTTACTGCAACATACTTGGTCACAATGTTAGAAACTGCTCTTTTAGAAATGTTGGTGTTCCAAAAGAAAAATACAAATGGGTTCCCAAGGACCAACCTCCTTTTACTAACAAGACAAGACCCAAGTTCAAATGGGTACCAGCGTCAAAACCCTTTAATTGTTGTGCAGGAAAGGAGCAGTAGTTGCTAAAGCAGTATTCAACTCAAGGATGAACTACCATGATGAAATCAAAATATCTTGAGTCACTGATTGTGGTAACTGTAACAAAACTTTTTCATGCATCATAAACATTTGTATGATTGACTGTTATATGCATGTTTGTTGTATGTTGCTTGATTGATTATTTTCTAGGAAAATATAGTAATGCGAATTTTAGTCGATTATGTTATGAACTGAGTCGATTATAATCTGTGATTGTGTTTTTCTGTTTTTGGTATCACTCTGTTAAACATTGAGTCGACTTTGTTTTTAATGAAACCGATTGATGTGGCATTTCTCTTTAAGTCCCAAAATATTATCCAATAATTTTCCTACAATTAATAATGCAAATAATTAGCCTTAGATAATTCAAATTAATTAAAATAAGAATTTCTGATCAAATTAAGCACAATTAGCAAAAACGGAAAAATACTGGATAATTAAGCACAATTCCCTGATTAATTCTAGCACAATAAACTAAGTGAAGTAAAGAAAATATTGACTCATCACCGATTAATAATCTCTGTTTTGGGCTTTACTTTTGTTTTAAAACTTAAGTGGGCCTGATTGTATGTGATGTTTGTTCGCGCCCTCATACATATCAAACTTGTAAATATGTGTGAGCATTTAGTGTGCTTAGTTTGTGTAATCTTCATAACCCTAGAACGGAAGAAGAGTGCTCAAGAGTTCAATATCATATGGCATCCTCTAATCGTCGCTTAGGAGAATGTAGAGGAAAAACAATGGCAACTACTAGAGGTCCTGATCCCTCAGGCTGGATCAGTTATGATGGGACAAGAATAAGATTTCTGAATGGAAGAAACAAGATTGTAGTTCCCCCCAAGTATCTAAACTTAAGTTTGTTCAAAAGAGAAGGCTTTATGTCTCCGGGATGGTGTTGATAGATTGGCAAGTGTACCAAATCACACAAATAATATAAAATGGTAAGACCAAGTATCATATCCTAGAGGACTCTCGGCATTAAACAGTCGTGTGATAAATTAATTAATTAAGACTTAAAATAAAAGAGATCATTGGTTTGCGATGCAAAAACATAAAATAAAATATGAATGCAAATTGATCAATTGTAGAGTAACACAAAGATGAACGAATGTTGTTTAATATGATATGAATATGTTGTTGGGGTTAAATTTCACCAGATTCCCTCTCATGTATATAAGAATTCCTCTTTATGCATTAATGTTAACGTCACTCACTAAAGTACTTAGAACCCAATCCCTTGGCGCAATAAGCCTGCCTTAATTCCTAGTTCGTGCAATTCCTAGCGTTCCTAGAAAATTAAGTATAAAGATCAAGAGCTTAAGACGACCAAGTACTCATATCCTCATCCCTGAGAAATATTACCCTTGGGAGAATTCAACAAGAACCTAAATTTTAAGGAACCTCCCGGTGATAACAGTTGAAAAACTATTATTTTTATACTTAAAATTGACGTCAATTACAACCTTTATGACTTAGAAATTAGCTTGAACTCATGATTTTATTCAATTGTTGGAAATAAGAGAGTTGAAGGTGAATTTAATGTNTCCCTTCGATAATGCATGTGATGCTTTAAGTTCAAAATTTGAGTATTCGTTCCTCAAATTTCCCAAAAGAAGAATTACCTCCCTCTTGTTCGTCGAACTCACTCCTTGACTTAGGGTTGCAACTTTGGTGGTGGTCAGCCAGTTCGACACTGTGGTTTGACGGCGCGAGTTTGGTGGTGTGGATGCTGATGGAGGTTCGTTGTTGGGTGGTGCCCTTCCATTCCATACTATTTGTTCGAAGTGGTTCGTTGGTTTGAAGCGTGAGGTTGTCGCCCTAAGGCGGTTTGAAGAGGTTGTTGTTGCGGACACTAACGGAGGTTCGTTGGTGGCTGGTTTGCGGCTAGGGTCCGTGTTTTGGTCCTTGTAAGTGTTGCGACAAGGGTGGGGGTCGTTGGGGGTTGGCGTGTCGAGGGTGTTGTAGTGAAGTGGTGTTGGTTTGGCGACTTGGTTTGGGATTGGGCCTCAGATGTTGTTGTTGGAGATGTCAAGGTGGAGAAGGAGGCAGAGGTTTTCGTGGAGGTCGAGGAAGCGGAGGTACACTAGTGGGGAGAGAGAATCAATTGAACCACAGAGGTTGAGGGAAGGGAGGAGAGGCCCACCACTTTGCGGTTTGGGGAGCACTCGGCACCGAGCCACGCGGCGGAGCAGGTGCCGAGCCACGCGACGGAGCAGGCGTCGGCTTCGGTCCAGTTGGAGAGAAGGTTGTCGTGGGTGTCGGTTTGGAGGCGAAATTGGGTAAGGGCGAGTGTATCATTTTGCCATGTAGTCTCTGCAACACAGAAGATTGTGAAGGCCAATGCCAATGGCCACAATGTGTTTGTGACCAGAAGAAAGTCCTCATTATTTGGTTTGGTCACAACTCCTACTTTTTCCATGTTGAGGAGAAAAGAAGGGTCCTCTGCTTTAAGTCATAAACAAGCAAAGTTTTGGTGATTTAGTTATTGTTTTAATGACTCTATTAGATTCTGAAACTGTAGATTGGGTTTTATATGTTAAATAAAATATCATAGACTATTGGCTAGAGTTACATAGACTATGCAAGCAAAGTAAAGTTCAAGCTTATACCTTTTATTTATTAGTTGATCTCCCGAAGTTTATCAATCATCAAAATCCGATTATAGTGGCAGGTTTAGGCAAAAGAGAGTGTCAATTCTCAAAATCCAAGTGTATTTCTTTGTCTCCTCTTTTTTTTTTATCTTAGTGTTTTTAACTTTCCTTAGGTTCCCATTGATGTTTTGTTCAGCACGCTGCAAACTTTGGCTTGATTGTCCCCTTCAAGGAGGAGAGAGAGGTAAAAAAATTGTGGTGTTGTAACTTTTACAATAGTGTACACTATAGCACATTTGCATAGCGAAATTTCTCAATCTGTGATTGTGATTGTGCCCCGTTGATCCATTGTTGTAGCATCTGTATATCTCTTGACATCTTAAGTCTCTAACCAATTGAACTTTTCGGTAAATATTACTCCAATTTTTTATGTACTTTATTTTTATACAACTTATTTTTTATACAACATCTTTGAACTACAATGTGACCCTTGCTATATACATGTGATTCTATCCACTATGCATTGCATTATTGGCCTTTTCCATTTTCTACAGTTCATAATTGATAGAAGTCTATTATTTCAGTTGTAACTATGGGCTTAAATAACTGTCATCACTTACAACTTGTTTTACTTGATATGCACTTGATGCCTTTCTATAATATTTTTATCTTATGTATTTTCCTTATGATCACAGGGAACTTCTTAGTTGTTGGTTCGATGGAACCTAATATTGAAATTTTTAACCTTGACGTTGTAAGTGAATAAATATCACTGATTGTTTTGTAACTTTAAGTAGAGTTCTTTTTGAAGGATGCCTTATAACTTTCCCTTGTTCTCATATTACAAGGGATGGAAAGGGAAAGCCATGTATAGTGTTGGGTAGCACTGGAGATGTTAAAAAGAAAGGAAAACAGGTTTCCTTTACTTGGTGTCAATTTATGTCCATTTGGAATTATAGTATCAGCTCTATCTTTTTGAAATATTTTGTTTATTGCTTTCGTATTATGTGTATGTTAGCCATTTCTTTCGATTAAAGTTTTTTTTAAGGATTTTATATGAACTTGTTATTTTTATTCTCCAAATTGTTGTCGTAGAAATCAACCAAATACAAAAATGATGGCCATAGTGACTCAGTACTTGGCTTGCATGGAACAAAGAGTACAGGTTTATTACATTTCAAATTGTGTTCTACTGTTATTTCTTTTCTGTTGAGTGTTTTCTACATCATAAAGTTTTCATGTAGTAATTTCTTTTAACTCTCTTCATTGGCATTTATTCTTATTGCATAGGAATATAATTGGAAGTGCCAGTGTTGACAAGAAAGTGAAGATGTGGAATGTTGTCAATGGGAAGTGTGAATTACGATGGGCCATCACATAAATGAGGCAAGAATTAAACTTTTATTGATCTATACTATTTTAAACTTTTGAATCAATCACTTTTATTGATCTCTCATCATGTTTAAATTATAGTGTTTTTAAATTATAGTGTTTTTAAATTATAGTGTCTTTAAAAAATTAAACATTTTTTTGACAATTATGTATTTCTCGACTTAATAACATTTTATATAATATCATATTATATCTATATTGTTAATATTTATATGTTACCAATGTGTTTTATATGTTAAATAAAACATGTCTCTTTCTTTTGTACAGGTTGAAGCAATTAAGAATATATCTGAGTATGTGGCTCAATTGAGGAGGGTTGGAAAGGGTCACGGTATGTTTTGCTACCATTACTTCTCATATTGGTTGAAAAAATATACCTTTGATGTACATTTCCAGTAATATGGTAATGTTCTCCCAATACCTATGACTTCTACTTAGATTTATACTTTATGGTTTGCAGGTGTGTGGCACTTTGATCAAAGTCTGCTTCATCATGCCGCTTGAACTTGGATAGTCTTTATAGTCTTTATTATTAGTTCTCGTTTACATTTGCTCTTTCATTGCCTTCTGAGTTGTCTTCTGATCTGTTTCCTTATTTAAAAGTAGAATTTAAATGTTTTTCCTTTGTACTGAGGTCTAAGAACTTGTAATGTTGTAGTGTTGTGGCAGAAAGTATCTTTTATGTAAAAGACTACAAACATATTATGCAATATAATTTGATATCTCTTTTTCAATTATCCTTCTCTATTAGAAATATCAGTGGTTAGTTTGACTTGATGTCATGAAAAAATTCATAATGTAAACTAGTGGAATGAAATTAGGGCCTATCGACAGCTTTTTGTTGTTTCTGACGGACTCGGGTCGTCGGTAATGTCCTCTTTATTGGTAGTTACAGGTATTTACGATGGTCATCGGCTATGTGTTCTGTGGACTTTGGGTTGTTACAATTTGAACCTATTGGGCCTCTAGGCTCAGACTTGGATTTGGGCTACACTTGTTGGGTCGTAAGACCAAGATGGGCAAATTTGAAATTGTAACATCAAAGACCCAAAAATAAAAATAAGAACATAAAGAGAAATAAAAATAAAAACTTATGTCTCTAAAATTAAAATAATGGGAAATAAAATTAAGTATTTACATTTGATGAAATTGGAAATAAACATTAATTGTTACCAATGAGTAGCATTGGTGTCTTGAAGATATTATGGTTTGATGATGCTACAAAGTGAAGAACTTGAAGACTTTAGTTATAATTTATTTAAAAGCATTTTGTAGAATTAATTGTATAGGAATAACTTTGTTTATGTAAAAACACTTAGAAGTTTTCCTGTTTAGAGAGTCTTTGCGTAGATAATCGATTATTTGGTGTAATAATCGATTATCACAAGCCTATTTGGAAAAGATTTGATCGCGCAAATAATCGATTATTACTCAGAATAATCGATTATTACTCAGAATAATCAATTATCATTGTCTGATTTAATATTGCCCAAGTTGCGTAAATAATCGATTATCACTCAAGATAATCGATTATCACTTTTTGAAAACCCCATAACGAACATAAATAATCGATTATCACTTATGATAATAGATTATATTTAGCAGTTGGGAGTTGTCTTTTCATTTTCTGAACCTTGGGTTATAAATAGTTTTCCACAGCTCCTAGGAAAAAAAATTTCAATTGAGAGTATTAGAGATGTGTCCTAACGGAAGCTCTCTTTGAGTGAAAAGGGATCTATGCCATTTGAGAATACAGTTTGTTTGAGGAAGTTCTCAAGTGATAGTGTTGCCTTTTGTCAAGTCTTATGAATAGGAGAAGCTCGTGCTTAGTGTATCTAAGGTCGGAGTGGTTCTCTTCAAGTTGGCCAAGGCAGGTTCTTCCATTCGTTTGTCGAAGGAAGGTTCTTCTGTTCGTTTGTCAAAGGAATGTGTTTTCTATCCTTTGCTCATTTCATTATCTTGCAATCTGTACAATAATATGTTTAGTGAAAAAGGTTAATCACTATTCATAATGATTAACGACTAGACGTAGAATCTTTTCAAACCAGTATAAATTTTATGTGTTGATTTTCTTAAACCTTACACTCTTTGCACTTTTAGTATACCATCTATTTGATAAAAGTCTTAAAAGAAAATCACAATTTTAAAATGGACCATTGTATCTTGATCATGGACCGTTACACATTTAACGCTCTTATATTCTCTCTTTATTCCTCTACGCGACTCGTTGATACCTACATTAATTGGGTTTAAAGAGGAAAATAATGAGGTTAAAATCATTAATTAGAATAATAAATGATTTACTAATTTTGGTTTAATAAAAGAGAAAAATAATGAGGTTACAATCATTATTTATGACATTAAATGATTTACTAATTTTGGTTTAATAAAAAAGGAAAGTAATGAGATTTTAATGATTTATTTGATTAATAAATGTTTTATTATTTTTGGTTTGTTATTAAATGATATTTATTTATATTGTAACCTATTATTGGAGTGGAACCCATGAGGGGTTCAAGATGTTGAGTACATTGGGTTTTGAATGAAACTTTAGATAATGATGAATGAATGATGTTAGGTAAAGAATGAGAATAGTTGTTGTATTTAAGTATACGATGGACTTTGACTGATGATTGGAATGGGTGAATGTTGGAGTTTCACTTGAGTTTGTGGTTGATGAGCATAAGAGTGGGGGATATGCCCACTTGTTGTACCTAGTAAAGCCTAAGACTATTGATCGTCTTATACGAGATAGGGGCCCTTTGGCCTTGTGTGCGAAAAGGGAGTGCTCGGGTATTGAGCCTTCTTTGTATTAAGGTGATGGTGTTTGCCTTGTCCTTGTGTGGCAGGAAACATGTTCCTTAGCCAGGATGGCGAGACTACTTAAGCAGACCTTTAGGGGAGGATATAGGGGACCTAAAGGGGAGGCTATAGGTTTGTGAGGTAGGGTACTGATGGACAAATTTATGAACACCAAAATATGATGTCACAAACTTGTTTTTCAATCGGCAAGTGTGACCGAATCGTTCAAGTAATAAACTTGGTAAGACCAAGTATCGTTCTTCCCAAAGGACTCACGACCTAGTTTAGTTTTTTGGTTTTTTGATTAGCTAAGTCTTAAAGACGAAATATTTGGATTTTATATGCAAAAGACGAAAATTAAATATGTATGCATGAAGTTTTGATCAATGGCAAAAAGCAAAAGCTAAACACTTTCAATGAAATATATGTATGAATATGTTGTTGGGGGTCAATTTCATCTTATCCACTCTCATATATTTTAGGAATTCAACATTCAAATCATCATTGTTAATGCCACTCTCTAAAGTACCTTTCAAGAAGGCTTCTCCCTAATCACGAGTTCATACAATTCCTAGCATTCCTAATGATCAGTTCATAAGTGCAGGAGCTTAACGACAACCAATATCATATTGGGAGAAATTCCCCGGATCTAGACTTCCCCGTACGCGCCCGTATCGACAAAACCAATAATCATGCATCGAATGAGTTAAACAATGCAAGCATTAAACAAAGAGGAAAAATCCTAACTAATGATGAAAGAAAGCATAGATCTTAAATAAAAGATGTAAAAACAAATTCCATATATGAGAGCTTTAATAGATTACATTGATTCCCCAACAAACATACAGAGTTTAGTTCACCATATTCATGGTGAACCTAGATGAACAATAATGAAAGAATGAAAGAGATAGAAAAACCCGAGAAAGAGAAGAGGAGAGCTATCACCATCTCCCAATCTACCCCCAAGGGGTGAAAAAGAGAGTGTTTGCTTCGTCTCTACCAAAGATATAAACCCTAGGACGTCCTAAAGCTTATATACTATTCCAAAATTACAGAAAAATTAGGCCCAAGCCCATAAAAGTGCCAAAAAACCAGTCCAAGCCCATTTAGAATGGCGCTCAGCGGTATTTTACCGCTGAGCGGTACTAGCGGTTGATCCATTTGGCCCCCCAGCTGTTGTTTTGCCCCTCAGCGGTGATTTCGGCACCTGAAAACTGCCGCTCAGCGCCAAATTTCCGCTCAGCGCCACTCGGTCAGACTTTTTCTGCGTTCTGGTTGGTTTTTCAGCATTCTGGTTGACTGGTTGCCTTTTCTGGTTGACTGGTTGACTTTTCTGGTTGACTGGTTGACTTTTCTGGTTTCTGGTTGACTTTTCAACACTCCAATCATTCGGTATTTCAATTCTTCTTTCAAATCATTCAATTAGTCTACAAAATGAAGGGAATCTTGCACAAAACCATCAAATTCACTTTCAACTCTCTTATTCTCAAAACTAAAGCAAAAATATGAGTTCAAGCTAGTTTCTAAGTCTTAAAGGTTGCTTTTGGTATCAAATTTAAGCATAAAAATAACGGTTTTTCAACCGTTATCAGGTACAAGAGTGTGACTGATTTTTTTCACTATGGAGTTATGGTATTGTGAAGGCTCATGGTGTTATTCATGATGAAGGATTCATGATGGGGTTAGTTCTGATGTAGGTACATTTGATGATGATTCGTGGTGACGATGTGTTTGGAAATTATCTTAATAAAAATATCATGGATGGTATAGTCACGATATAGTAAATGAGAATGTTGATGATGATCATGGTATGGAAAGGATTATGTGAGTAAGGATAACAATATAGATGAATGTTTGTTATGAAGTTGTGTTTAGTTGTTACGTACATGTTTTATTGTTATTGGTTGTGCTATGGTAGCTTACCCTTATTTTGTTTGTCTTTATGGTTATGTGTGTTTTGCAATGATCATATGACATTTTGTTATACAGGAGCAGGGGATATTGTAGATGCTCCAGATGCATGATAAAGATGCAATAGTGGAAAAAAGACTTAGGTTATTTAAAGTTTTTGTGCTATAAATTTTAGAAACAATGTTGGGTTTACTTTCTTTCGTTTTTATTTTATTAATTTCGGTATTATATAATTGGATTTCCTCAATGGTATTATATTTAAAAAAAATTAATTTTTCCTCGTGATCAGAACATCCCAAAAATCGGGATGTTACATAAGATATAAGATAAAATATCCTATCTATAAAATATTCAGACTCCAAGTTCAATCAAGCCTATATAAAGAGACCTAGGGGAAACATAAGTCATAGCTCATTCACTCTCTCAGACTCCCCCATTCCTCTCATTTTATTTTACCATGTATTTCACTCCATACATGGAGGGCTAAGCTTCTAGGGCTATTCCACTATAATTTAATTATGGATTATGATGAGGTTAAGTTGAATCAATGTATTTGTATCTTTTGATTATTGATTTGAGTTATTCTTCTTCTATGTCTTTCATCTCTCAATCACGTTAGAAGTAATGATTTTTTTCATCATAAGGTGTTTGAATCTGCATGAATATTGATCATATTAGTTCAAGGGTTTCTAGCTTTTATTGAGAATTTACTTTGATTGAATTTAAGAACTTTCATATGATTAAACGGATTTTTCCTACTAATTGAGAATGTACTTTGATTGGTGGTAAGATTTTCAACTATAATTAATTGAGAATTTACTTTGATTAAATAACTTTTAATTTGGTTAAGAGATTCAAGAATAGACACGATTAAACACAATAGGATTTGATTGAGAATGTACTTTGGTTTAATTCATTGTAAATAATCTAGAAAGGTCTTGCATTTGATTGAGAATTTACTTTGATTAATTGTATGATCGCTCTGAAGTTAATTAAGAATGTACTTTAATTAATTTGAAACCCGAACAATAATCAACTAAGCAATGATCTGTGGATAACTGATGATGAATTTATCTTGGAAAAGCGGTGGAATTAGCTTATTTCATTATAATTGTTTCTAAGTTTTCTATTTTTTCTTCAAACATTAACTTCATTAGCATAGATTTTTACTTTTATTGCATAGCATTTACTAATCTTTGAGAGTTTCCATAAGAATCAAATATTGCAATTTTGTATTTGTTGGGAGACGACTTAGGGTTACTTTAACCATATCTATTTTCTTGATTACTAACTTGGTAATACTAAAATTGCCTTGAAAAATAGTATTAATTTGATAGCTTCAACAACAACGTATTAGTCAACATGTATGGAAGAGGATTTTGTGAGTAAGATTATCCTAACTCTACTAGTATCCAACTCATATAGAATAAAATATCTAGATGGTGAAAGTACAAGAAGGCTTCACATGGCAAACGCTATGATATGAAAGAAGATTATATTTAAGGATCTACTAAAGTTAACCCTATCATGACTTGGTGAAGAATATTGGTCTTTGATATTGTTATGGAAAAAATAAATTGATGGTAAGTATTGTTGGATACAGAGTTTCACAAGTCTATTCAATATGCTAGTTTTCTAGAAGTAACGTCTAGATGTATTTTTCGGTTTGAGCCATTTGGATTGAGACGTTCTTGAGATTTTGGATAAAGTTGTTTGGGTTGATGATACATAATTAATTTTGATAAATGTGAATTATTTGAGTATTTGAGTTGGTTTTTATTTAGAATGTTCATTAATGAGTATTTGAGTGGTAATAGATGACGAAATGAGAAAAGTTAAGAACCGAGTTTATCTCAAATATAACTTGATATTTTTTTTAAATGTTATACTTTCTTTTATATTATTTTTTTTCATTTTAAATGCATTAGCTTACCCTTATTTTTTGTTTTTAATGTTTGTTTGATTCTTCTCCTTATACAATTATCGTATAATAACATGTGAAAAAAGGTCTACACATATGGTGATAGTAGCACGTTGAAAATAATCAATAGTAATTAATCTTATAGTAATGATGAATATCATATTATTTTAAAGAATTGTATTAATCATATAATCCATTATTTTTTAAATACCTTATATTTACACTTATATACTATTTTGAACTAAATGTTAATTATTTCAAAATATTTTATATGTATCTTATTGAACTATGTTATTCGTGAAGTAATGAACTAAGATTTTCGATTTTAGAAATTTTGATTTTTTACACTTATTATGTATCACTTCAATCCTACATTATGTATCATGCATGATTTCACTTTTAAATAAAGTAAAACATAAAAATTTGTTAGCTTCAATTACTTTAAACAATAAAATTATGTATGTATCACACGACTTTATCATTAATATAAAAATTATCGTGGTCAACTATATTTTATTTAAAGATTGAAGTTTTGTTTATAATAGGATTTTTTTCACAACAAAAATAGTACTATACAAATACAATTTACTTAGGTTTAATACCTATTTTGGTCCCTCTTTTTGTAGGGTCTATTCAAAGTTGTCCTCCTTTTTTTCAAAAGTTCACTAACATCCTACTTCTCGTAAAAATGGTACACATTAGTCCTTTTTTGTTACGGCGTTAAAAAGACTAACGGCACAGCTGCCCAACTGGCAAAAAACTGATGAGTTGTACAGTTTTGGTTGTGGTGGCACTGTGACTTCATTATATGTGTTAAAATAAAATAATTTAAAATGATTTAAAATAATTTAAAATGATTTAAAATAATTTAAAAGATAGGGTTAAAAATAATTTTAGGATTAACTAAAGCGATATTACATTTGGGGTAAAATCAACTCGCGATTTTGGGGTGATTTAGGGTTCAACAATCAGCTTTCCAAGAGTCCAGATTTTGATTATTGGTGAAATCAAGTTCGTGGTTCGTCGAAGAGCGTGGTTCGTTCGTCAGTGCTGGTGAGGTTAGTGTTCTTACTTATGTTGTTGTTATAGTTACTGATCGCATTAGTGTTCGTACTTTTGTTGTTGTTGTCTTTAATGGGTGGATTCTGTATTTGTTTTGTAATGGGTGGAATGGGTTAAAATATTATTATATTTGTCGCGTGCTGGGGGGGTTTATGGAAAAAGTACTGGCGTTGGGTGTTGAAATTGGTCCCATGGTGTTAATTTAAGTTAATGAGTGGTCCCCCTTTTCTNAAGGTTGCTTTTGGTATCAAATTTAAGCATAAAAATAACGGTTTTTCAACCGTTATCAGGTACAAGAGTGTGACTGATTTTTTTCACTATGGAGTTATGGTATTGTGAAGGCTCATGGTGTTATTCATGATGAAGGATTCATGATGGGGTTAGTTCTGATGTAGGTACATTTGATGATGATTCGTGGTGACGATGTGTTTGGAAATTATCTTAATAAAAATATCATGGATGGTATAGTCACGATATAGTAAATGAGAATGTTGATGATGATCATGGTATGGAAAGGATTATGTGAGTAAGGATAACAATATAGATGAATGTTTGTTATGAAGTTGTGTTTAGTTGTTACGTACATGTTTTATTGTTATTGGTTGTGCTATGGTAGCTTACCCTTATTTTGTTTGTCTTTATGGTTATGTGTGTTTTGCAATGATCATATGACATTTTGTTATACAGGAGCAGGGGATATTGTAGATGCTCCAGATGCATGATAAAGATGCAATAGTGGAAAAAAGACTTAGGTTATTTAAAGTTTTTGTGCTATAAATTTTAGAAACAATGTTGGGTTTACTTTCTTTCGTTTTTATTTTATTAATTTCGGTATTATATAATTGGATTTCCTCAATGGTATTATATTTAAAAAAAATTAATTTTTCCTCGTGATCAGAACATCCCAAAAATCGGGATGTTACATAAGATATAAGATAAAATATCCTATCTATAAAATATTCAGACTCCAAGTTCAATCAAGCCTATATAAAGAGACCTAGGGGAAACATAAGTCATAGCTCATTCACTCTCTCAGACTCCCCCATTCCTCTCATTTTATTTTACCATGTATTTCACTCCATACATGGAGGGCTAAGCTTCTAGGGCTATTCCACTATAATTTAATTATGGATTATGATGAGGTTAAGTTGAATCAATGTATTTGTATCTTTTGATTATTGATTTGAGTTATTCTTCTTCTATGTCTTTCATCTCTCAATCACGTTAGAAGTAATGATTTTTTTCATCATAAGGTGTTTGAATCTGCATGAATATTGATCATATTAGTTCAAGGGTTTCTAGCTTTTATTGAGAATTTACTTTGATTGAATTTAAGAACTTTCATATGATTAAACGGATTTTTCCTACTAATTGAGAATGTACTTTGATTGGTGGTAAGATTTTCAACTATAATTAATTGAGAATTTACTTTGATTAAATAACTTTTAATTTGGTTAAGAGATTCAAGAATAGACACGATTAAACACAATAGGATTTGATTGAGAATGTACTTTGGTTTAATTCATTGTAAATAATCTAGAAAGGTCTTGCATTTGATTGAGAATTTACTTTGATTAATTGTATGATCGCTCTGAAGTTAATTAAGAATGTACTTTAATTAATTTGAAACCCGAACAATAATCAACTAAGCAATGATCTGTGGATAACTGATGATGAATTTATCTTGGAAAAGCGGTGGAATTAGCTTATTTCATTATAATTGTTTCTAAGTTTTCTATTTATTCTTCAAACATTAACTTCATTAGCATAGATTTTTACTTTTATTGCATAGCATTTACTAATCTTTGAGAGTTTCCATAAGAATCAAATATTGCAATTTTGTATTTGTTGGGAGACGACTTAGGGTTACTTTAACCATATCTATTTTCTTGATTACTAACTTGGTAATACTAAAATTGCCTTGAAAAATAGTATTAATTTGATAGCTTCAACAACAACGTATTAGTCAACATGTATGGAAGAGGATTTTGTGAGTAAGATTATCCTAACTCTACTAGTATCCAACTCATATAGAATAAAATATCTAGATGGTGAAAGTACAAGAAGGCTTCACATGGCAAACGCTATGATATGAAAGAAGATTATATTTAAGGATCTACTAAAGTTAACCCTATCATGACTTGGTGAAGAATATTGGTCTTTGATATTGTTATGGAAAAAATAAATTGATGGTAAGTATTGTTGGATACAGAGTTTCACAAGTCTATTCAATATGCTAGTTTTCTAGAAGTAACGTCTAGATGTATTTTTCGGTTTGAGCCATTTGGATTGAGACGTTCTTGAGATTTTGGATAAAGTTGTTTGGGTTGATGATACATAATTAATTTTGATAAATGTGAATTATTTGAGTATTTGAGTTGGTTTTTATTTAGAATGTTCATTAATGAGTATTTGAGTGGTAATAGATGACGAAATGAGAAAAGTTAAGAACCGAGTTTATCTCAAATATAACTTGATATTTTTTTTAAATGTTATACTTTCTTTTATATTATTTTTTTTCATTTTAAATGCATTAGCTTACCCTTATTTTTTGTTTTTAATGTTTGTTTGATTCTTCTCCTTATACAATTATCGTATAATAACATGTGAAAAAAGGTCTACACATATGGTGATAGTAGCACGTTGAAAATAATCAATAGTAATTAATCTTATAGTAATGATGAATATCATATTATTTTAAAGAATTGTATTAATCATATAATCCATTATTTTTTAAATACCTTATATTTACACTTATATACTATTTTGAACTAAATGTTAATTATTTCAAAATATTTTATATGTATCTTATTGAACTATGTTATTCGTGAAGTAATGAACTAAGATTTTCGATTTTAGAAATTTTGATTTTTTACACTTATTATGTATCACTTCAATCCTACATTATGTATCATGCATGATTTCACTTTTAAATAAAGTAAAACATAAAAATTTGTTAGCTTCAATTACTTTAAACAATAAAATTATGTATGTATCACACGACTTTATCATTAATATAAAAATTATCGTGGTCAACTATATTTTATTTAAAGATTGAAGTTTTGTTTATAATAGGATTTTTTTCACAACAAAAATAGTACTATACAAATACAATTTACTTAGGTTTAATACCTATTTTGGTCCCTCTTTTTGTAGGGTCTATTCAAAGTTGTCCTCCTTTTTTTCAAAAGTTCACTAACATCCTACTTCTCGTAAAAATGGTACACATTAGTCCTTTTTTGTTACGGCGTTAAAAAGACTAACGGCACAGCTGCCCAACTGGCAAAAAACTGATGAGTTGTACAGTTTTGGTTGTGGTGGCACTGTGACTTCATTATATGTGTTAAAATAAAATAATTTAAAATGATTTAAAATAATTTAAAATGATTTAAAATAATTTAAAAGATAGGGTTAAAAATAATTTTAGGATTAACTAAAGCGATATTACATTTGGGGTAAAATCAACTCGCGATTTTGGGGTGATTTAGGGTTCAACAATCAGCTTTCCAAGAGTCCAGATTTTGATTATTGGTGAAATCAAGTTCGTGGTTCGTCGAAGAGCGTGGTTCGTTCGTCAGTGCTGGTGAGGTTAGTGTTCTTACTTATGTTGTTGTTATAGTTACTGATCGCATTAGTGTTCGTACTTTTGTTGTTGTTGTCTTTAATGGGTGGATTCTGTATTTGTTTTGTAATGGGTGGAATGGGTTAAAATATTATTATATTTGTCGCGTGCTGGGGGGGTTTATGGAAAAAGTACTGGCGTTGGGTGTTGAAATTGGTCCCATGGTGTTAATTTAAGTTAATGAGTGGTCCCCCTTTTCTATTTGCAGTGTAGGGATGTCTAACGATAGGTTTGAGGCAGTGGTCCACCACGGTGGGACCTTGATAAAGGAAGTGTCCTTTAATTATATAGGTGGGGAGATATGTTATTGGGACATTGACCCCGATACATGGAGCTATTTTGGAGTAGTAGGTTCACTTAAAGATTTGGGTTACATTGAAGTAGATGAGTTATATTACAATATTGAACATGTTTTATATAAGCTATATGACGATAAAGGAGTTATGAACATGATGAATGTGGGATATTTGTTGGGGAAAGTCAACTTGTATGTTGTACATAAAGTGAGCAAAGCAGTGGTTGTAGAAAATGAGAATGAAATTCTTTACCTTTGTCAAGGGCCTGCAGAGAGTGGTGAGGGTAGTGGGGTTGAGGTTGGTGTAGAAGGTCCTATTGAAGTGCAACAGGAGGTTGGGGAAGGTCCTCTTGACTGTGGTCGTGACTTCGAGAGAGATGATGGAGTGCAGGTTGACACAGAGGGTAGCGTGGAGGTGGAGCAGGATTGTGTACTGGGGGTGGAGCAAGTGGTTGAAGTGGAGGTTAACCAAGAGGGTGTAATGGAGGTGCAGGGAGTGGCTGTAGTGGAGGTGGAGGAACTAGGTGGAGTGGAGGAAGAAGTATAACTGCATAGTGAGGAAGAAGTAGAACTGCACAGTGAGGAAGAAGTAGAACTACACAGTGAGGAAGAAGTAGAACTACACAGTGAGGAAGAAGTAGAACTACATAGTGAGGAAGAAGTGCAAGTGGATACTGAGGATGAAGCACATATTATTGGTGAAGAGAACTTGGAGGAGGTAGGTGATTTGGGTATTGGTTTGGACAATAGTGATTCAGAATACAGGATGGAAGACAGTGATAACGAAGCACAAGGACATGGTAGGGGGTTGTCAGATGATGAATGGGAGTCAGATGTGCTGTTAACTCTAGAAAATAGTGGAAGTGAGGAGGATGACACTAAGGACAGACCAAGTAGAGGTCCCTTTCCTACATATGGGAAAAAGAAGTCAATGTCAGATTACAAATGGGAACTTGGTACTATATTTACTGATAAGGATGAGTTTAAGGAAGCCATTAGAAGCTGTGTTATTCATGCTGGGAGGGCTCTTAAGTTTGTAAAAAATGATAATCGTAGGGTAAGGGTGAGCTGCATGGGTGGGCAAAAAACGTGTCCATGGGTAGCTTACTGTGGGTATTTGCCATCACGCAAGATTTGGCAGTTAAGGAAGATTGTTGATGTTCATTCTTGCAGCAGGCAACTGAACATTAAAATAATGAATAGTAAGTGGTTGAGTCATGAAATAGATAAGTTTTTACATGAGAATCCTAGTATAAGGGTCCAAGACATACGTACTAAAGCATTAAGGAAATGGAACACCAATGTATCAATTTCTAAAGCAAGAAGGGTGAAGTTAATGGCATCAAGTCAACGTGAAGGGGATTTTAAAGAACAATTTCGAAGGATTTATGACTACGCACATGAGGTATTGAGAAGTAACCCAGGGTCAACGGTTAAGGTTAAAGTGAACAGTGATAATGGTCAGTCCATATTCGGGAGATGTTATGTTTGTCTTAAAGCATGTAAGAACAGTTTTATTAGTTGTAGGCCCATCATCTGTTTAGATGGTGTTTTTTGAAAGGTCTTTATAAGGGAGAACTGCTTACTGCTGTTGGGAGGGACCCAAATGAGAAAATGTTACCCCTTGCATATGTAGTAGTTGAAGTCGAAAATAAAGATAGTTGGTCCTGGTTTTTGCAATTATTGGTTGAAGACCTTGGGGGCAATGAAGTTTGTGGGGCGTACACGTGGATGTCTGACCAGCAAAAGGTACATGCACTACTTAAATTATTTTATTATTCATACTTTATTAATCATGTGTGTTTGATTAAAAAATTGATGTTGGCAGGGGTTGGTGCCAGCTATCCAAGAGCTTTTGCCTAAGGCAGAACAAAGATTCTGCATCAGGCACCTTTATGCTAACTTTAGGAAAAAAATTTCTGGTCAGATATTGAAGAATTTGATGTGGAGGGCTGCCACAAGCACATACCCCCAAGCTTGGGAGAGAGATGTTGAATATCAAAGCAGTGAATGAAGAAGCATATAAATACCTCATAGCCATTCCCCCAAGGTACATTGTTTCCCTTACATGCACCAAGATTCTGCATTACTCATGTTTGGTAACCCATTTTCTTCATTCTTGTGCAATAGGTATTAGTCAAGAAGTAGGTTCAAAACTCAAGCAACGTGTGATACTCTAGATAACAACATCAGTGAAGGTTTCAACAGTGTTATTGTTCATGCCAGAGAAAAACCCATTATCACCATGCTGGAGGATATTAGATTGTATTTGATGAAAAGATGGGCCACGAACAGAACGAAGGTGCCATCTATGGATTTCGATGTTTGTCCAAAGATCAAAAAGAGACTTATGAAGGAATGTCATTTGTCAAGATATTGGATCCCAAGGTAATATTGTTCTTGTGCCTTATTTATGTTCATATCCAATTGTTGATGTGCCTTATTTATGTTCATTTATTCAGCTGGTCTGCAAGAAGGATTATTGAGGTTAGGCATGTTTCAGCCATTGGGAACAAGTTCACAGTGGACCTAGACAATGAAGAATGTAGCTGCAGGAAGTGGATGATCAGTGGCATCCCATGTTGTCATGCAGTTGTATCAATGAACTATTCAAATGTAGATCTAGAAACTTTTATACCAATTTGGTTCAGGAAATCCACATATGAAGAGGCATATGCGTCCATCATCTATCCTGTGAATGTCCACCTCCTATGGGAAAAAACAAGTTATCCTGATGTACTGCCACCACTTAAGAGGAAGATGCTTGGGAGACCAAAGAAAAAAAGAAGAATGGAGCCATGGGAGCTAACTAAGGATGGGACCCAAATGAGTGTTGGTGGGCACAGAAAGAAATGTAGCATTTGTCGTGAAGTGGGGCACAACAAAAAAGTGTGCCCTTTACGTCCAGCCATCATAGAACCAACAGAACCAGCACAGGCACAAAGCTCACAACCCCTTGCACCTTCACAACCATCAAGTCCCCAATCTCCTCACCCACCACAACCAACTCAAGATTCCATCCCAGATTTAACTCCACCAATAGGAAGGAAAAAGTTAAATATTAGAAGAAAAGATCCATAGATTTAACTGAAAAATTTGGATGTATTTGGATCTATTTTGTGCTCTTATTAAGTACTTTAATTGTGTATGTTGTACTGTTATTAAGCACTTTAATTTTGTAGTGCTATTAAGCACTTTAATTAAATATGCTATTATAGTTGTAGTGATATTATGTTGTGATATTTGGAAGTAGTGATATTATGTAATTATATCTGTTTTTTGCCAGGTATCCTTAATATGTATTACAGTCATATACGTTAGGGACCACCTTGAACAATTTTTAAAGGAAAGAGGGACCACCTTGAACAATTTTTAAAGCAAAGGGGGACCACATTTAACATTTTTAAAGCATAGGGGGGACTAAAACGAACTTTATTGCACGAACTCAGATTGTTCACTCATATTACAACACCAACTGATATTACATCAACAAAACATGAAGTTAAACACCTAAGCCATTACATGAAAAAAACATACATTGCACATTGCACATTGCACACCTAAGATCAAGCTAAAGACAGCCACAATGTCATAATGTTCAACACAATAACAGCAAACACAACTCCAACTAAGAACTTTATCCTTCTCTGCAACTCTTTCACATTATTTTCCAGATCACATATTCTATTGCTTTGTCTCATAATTGTACCATCTCTATCATCAGCGTTGTTTTCAGAACACTACTTGAAAAAATTACATGACATCCCAGTTGAAAATCCACCCTATTATTCACCAAGAACACAAAAATGTATGAACACATAAAATCCAATACACATAAAAGTCACTACGGTATTCAAAACACCTTGTAATGACGACATCCCCAAAATTTCCTCCCAGCATTCCTTGAAGTTCTGACAACTTTCATTACAGCAATATCACCATAGTGGCAAATAGATGTTATCCCAACTCCCCTCGAAACAGCACCTTGTGAGGATTGCGAAAATCCTTTGGACGTTGCCTTCGAACAGGAAGAACGACTTTGTGATGAAGTCATCCTTAACCCTAACCCTTTGCTTTTAAATTTGGGAACAACAGTAGCACGAATCTCCAAGAACCCTAACCTTTGCTTTTAGATTTGAGAACAAATATAGCACGAATCACCACATCCCTAACTTTGCTTTTAAATTTGGGAAAAACAACCATGAATCACTTTGCTTTTAGGATGAATCAACAATTCAATTTAACACGTCAACTAAAACTGTACAACTCATCAGTTTTTTGTCATTTGCAAGAAGTAGGATATTAGTGAACTTTTGAAAAAAAGAGGACAACTTTGAACAGACCCTACAAACCGAGGGACCAAAATAAGTATTAAACCATTTACTTATAAGTGTAATTTTTTAAAAAACTTACCCATTTTAATAATATTAAATAAAAAATACACCACTTCCAAAAAATTTGTCTAAACAATATAAGAATCAACCTCAGTGAAAAATAACTACTAAATATTAGAAGGAATTTCAAACTATAACCCATATAGTAACAATAATAATATGAAAAGAAACTATACTTTCACAACTATCATTTTTCTAAACAATATAGTGTGACAATTTATTTTAATAATAAAATATCATATTTGTATGATAATGAGTAATATAAATGAATTTTAAAATGAAAAAAAGAAATTTTTTTTCGGTTGTTATTGAATTTTATATAAAAGATGAAGGATAATTAATATATCATGCTCCTTTCTTTTAATTAATACTGCTATATGTTCACAATCCTTTTAATTAATACTGCTACATGCTCACAATCGAAGGTGTTGCGCTAAAGTTGACGCAGAATTCAATTTCTCATCTACAAACTCTACTTTTATGCCGACTCCTTCCCAAAATTTCAGTTTACACAAGAAATCAAATGTGCACCAATTGCGTGTTTCATCCTTTGCTTTGTAAAATTTATCTTATAAAATTGAAAAAAAATTACAATTCCTTCGAAATGTACAAAACAAATCACATAAATCAAAATTCGAGAAAAAATATTGCTGCAATAATTCCTATTAAGAAATTTTACAATTGTGATTTTATCTTTAAACAACGGAAATATATCTAACTTGACCTACCCAACTAAGCAAAATTAGAGATTACAGAGGGGGAGGGAGGGGGAAACTACATCATAATAAAAACTGCAGGAACATGGCTGCAACATTGAACGCTTCAAATAAACCAAAATTAAAGTAAATCTCACAAGAACTAAACAGAGCGGCAACACCTTCTAACTGAACATATACATGATAAGCAACAAGAACTTCAAGCAGCTACTCCCCGATCCCTTCCACGACCACGACCTCTTCCCCTTCCACGACCACGGCCTACAAAACCATCAAATAAAAATTATATTAACTGGTCCACTAAGGTATCAGCTAACTAGGATGAAAACTCCAAAAGGCTGATGCAAGAAGGAATGAAAGAGAACAGAGGAAATTAGATAGATATCAAGGAAAACTGTATGAAATCAAATGAAGTAATTTTCTTCAGTTTCTGGTATAGCCTGACTTAATCACAGGCGCCGTGTAATGCAAACAGCAATAAAATAGGAGTTAAAATCATCAACCATGCAACCAATAACTCAATCAAAATGTTATCTGATAATACAATAGTTGTAATTTAAACAATAACTTTCATCGGCTTACCACGTGGGGCAGGTGGAGCATCATATTCACCATAGTCATAGTACCCAACTGGCTGGGCACCATAGCCTCGTCCCCGTCCCCGAAAAGCACGCCCTCTGGCACGGCCACGGCCTCTTCCACCATAGCCACGTCCACCGTCCCAACCATCACCATATTCCATACCTCCATTGTAAATTCCTAAGAATAACATATTTTTTTCCTAGTAAGCAGCTTTCACATTTTAGCGAAACCCCAACAAAAAAGTTAAAGAAATCATTTTATGATCATTCCATAATCTATATATAATACGTCATTTACAGTCAATTAGTGAAACAAAGTACTTAGCAATACCTCTACCCCGGCCCCTTCCACGACCACGCCCTCTTCCTCGCATCCTTGGTGAGGCTTCTACATCAGATCAATATCAGTCAACATTCACTCTTTGAAATATTAAAAGAAAAATCTAATCAATTCACCTCCTTCCTCTTCATATTCAT
The DNA here is from genome assembly GCF_018835915.1 of Vigna umbellata. The sequence goes on from NW_025912639.1 coordinate 35,961, forward strand.
TTAAAGGTTTTACTTGATCAACTGGAAGTGGAGGTTGATATCTGCATTAGAAAAGCAAAGTGAAAATCATTCCAATAGTGAAAATTAAAAAGCCAAAGTTTAGAAAAGCAAAAAATGAAAACTGCAAATTTATAATCATCAGAGTCGAATACAATAAAAAGAAATGAAGTTTAATATTTCTATCAGTCCACATGAAAGTCAAAAAGGTTAAGTAAACAGCACAATAGAAAGGGTCTTTACTTAAAATCCATTATCTAACATGTTCCCACATCTTCATTATGAAAGAGAATAATGAAACCAATCTTAACTAGAGATCTAGCACCTTGTCTCGTAAATGACACCTCTTAATATAGAAGGCATCAAACAGGTACATTCAGAAATACAGATGACATACAACACAGAAGTGCTTACCCTGTGGAGGACGTATCCAGTTCCTTTTTTGACAAGGTAATTGTGATCATCGAAACATGGCGAGTAGTCTCCAAACTGTTCAATATATAACAAAACCAAAAAAATCACTCCCAAACACAAGTTTGGTATATGACAAGGTAGTATAGAACAAATAACAATACATACGGAAGAAGGCCTTCTTCAAGTGGTTCCCATGTGTCAGTTATATCAGTTGATCCAATTACGGTATTTTGATGCAAGCCAATAATCCTTCTCTGAAACAAATAACAAAACCGTACAACTCGCAAAAGTAATATGAATAAAAGCAGATTAACACATTCCATACAGATATCGATCCTCCCACCTTGATCAGTTCAGCAATCATTACAGTCTTATTTATTGCGCGCCCCATTGCTTTGAGAACAATTTCGTTGGATCCTTTCTCCTATAGAAAATACATATGGAACAAGAAGAATTGATAAAAATAATAAAAAAAATATCGGTTATTCTAGATAAAATTATACTTTCATGGATGGATCGCACCAGAAAAAAAGGGAGAAACCTTATGACCAGCAGAAAATCAATGAAAATGATGTAGTTTAAAAACAGAAATAGAGAGAAATAGGCCCACACAACACTAAAGGCGCTAAGCAGGAAGATGATTACGCTAACAATTAGATAATTTACATAGTATTGTTCGTTTTTTCAGTGCGTGAAAGGAAAATTCATCAAGTTCACAAACAAAGAAGTAAAGGAATATCACAAAACGGGGTAATTTTCATGAATCATATTTCTACAGAGAATTATAAAAAAATCCATCCTTTAAGTTTTATCCCTGAATGACCTGCATAGCATAGGCTCTATTGTGTTCTCTCTTACATAAATCAGTCACGTTAACTTACCAGAATATTGTCTTCTTTGGTTGTGCATTTTTTTCTACTTTATGAAGGGTTTTCTAAATTTATTTGATTGCCTACTGCCAAAAGTTCAGCCAACCCTAACATTTTTCTGTTATCGGATTCTTCGCATGTTAATTGTCATTGCTTGTCAATTCACTCCAGTGTTGGGATACGATTTTCTTGTGTTTTTCCTATGATCATATTTTCAATTACCTGGGTTCAGAAACACATCTGAATGATCTAGCCACTCCATTCTGTAACACGCGTGCGTGAGATAGAGAGATTCCATTTGAAAACCAAGCGCATGTAAAATATCAAGGTTTTACTAAAACTTCAATCTTAAAAATCCCTCCTCCTTGCTGTAATCATTCCAAACAAATTTCAATCCGCTAATACCAATTTAAGGCGATCCAGAACAAACAGTGTAAGAACACAACAAGACAGCATTAATCTGATTCGAGCAACCGAAGCAATAGTATCGACACCGAGACAATTAAATAAACGACGAGTTCAGGCCAATTAATTTGAGAAAAAAAATGAATAAAAATGGAGGGAGGGGAAGAGAGTGATGGTAGAAGAGAAAGAAACCTGAAAGAGTGTGGTAGCGTAGGTGATGTAATTCCTCATTCTTCCTTGAGTAGTAACCCGTATCTCGTTCTCGTTTATCGGAGTCTCAGCCTTGGGCTTCTCTACCCTCTGATACCTATCCATCTACAAAACGCAAAAGGAAATTTCAGAAACAGAGTGAAAGGAAACACAAGGATGTTGTGCTATGCTATGCTAGGGTTTAGAAAATGATCACATCTGACATACAGTTAGTTATGTTGTGCGTGCGATAGAAGAGGGATAAGATATGATATGATACTCTATATCACTCTGCTTGAGTTGACAGGTAGGTTTTGGAAATATGGGTTTGTTTGTTCTGTGCTTTGAATTTTAGATTCAGGCTTGGAATTGAAGAGAGAGAAAGAGAAAGCTTGCGTACCTGGCGAGGTGTGGCTGCACTTGTATGGAAAAAAAAAAAAAGTGTAGTGTACCAACCAAGCAGAAGAAAAAGGCTGGTGAGTAGGGCTATGACGTTGCGGTCTTATCGCCGAGGAGACCGCCAAATTAACCTTCTTTCTTTCTTCTCTTTCCCTTCACACTGTGGGCATTTCTCCTTCTTGGGCTTTTCTCCTTCTTGGGCCTCCCTCTCTACTCAATCGATATTAGGTTTTACTCTCTACACCACCCCACTTTCCTCCCTGCACCACCACATTTTTTTAAAATTCCAAAACTATCCTTTATATTTTAAAATATCTCATACCCCCACCCTTTTTCTTCAACGGATGTCAACATCCGTTGAAGAAAAAATTCTTCCACGGACGTGCTATATCCGTGGCGACATTCGTTGCCTTTTTTGTTTTTTAGTTTTTAGTTTTTTTATTTTTTTTGTTTTAAATTAATATATAAATATTATTTAATTATTTTAAAATTATAACTTAATTATTTATAAATTAATTTTATTTTATTTAATAATATAATTATTATTAATTTTAATTTATGTATTATTATTTAAATAATAATTAAAAAATTTATTATAAATATATTAAAACGGATGTGCCACATC
>NW_025912640.1:0-27075 GCF_018835915.1 Vigna umbellata
TAATGACTTTATTGCTTTAATTTTCAAAATAAGACCCATTGAAACGAGGAAAAAGTGAAAGACCTATTTGAGAAAAGTCACCTAGAGATTATCTTAATGTTTAAACCTATAATCTATATATAGTTATTTATTTAAAATTCTTACATCGATTCTTATTTTTTTTGTATTATTTTAACATCATCCTTTTATACTTCAAATAAATATATATAAAATAATAAAAATAAAGTTAAAGTAAATATTTTATTTAGTTAATGAATTGGATAAAAAATAATTATTTTTTTTATTCTTATTTTAGTACTTGTTATACTTATTTGGATGATGTATAGATTATTGTTTAAGAAAAAATGACATATGTTAATAATTATGTGATGTTTAAAAGTATCCGAAAGTATGTTAACCAGAGAAAAACTAATAGTTTGGTTTCAATGATTTTGGTATAACATGAAATGGAAGTAAAGACCATGATGAGGTCTAAGGAAGTATTTACCTTAATTCATAATAACATTTTGGTCTAAGATATTTATTGACCGAATTTCAAATTATCTAATACCTTCTTAATATTGTTCATGTTAAGTAGTGAGTATATATCTTTTTTATGGGCCAATAAATGACTCAAGGGTTTGCAGTTCAACCCTTAAAGTATCCTTCACTTAAACTAGAAATTCACAAGCACGAAACTTAACCTTCAAACTTATCTCAAAAACTCCTCATATTCCAAACTTTTCCCTACTAAAAGCCCTAACCTATGGAACTATTACTTTTGATGAACAAGTGGTTGTCTCTTTCGAAGAGGTATACTCATATGCCAAGAGAGTTAATTTGATCAATTCCACTATGAGCAAACCCATCAAATTGTTCTTGGAGAATTGGATGGATTTGAAAGAACTATGTTCATATGACTTCAATGTTCATATCGATATTCATCATTGTTAAAGTACTTCGAGTGGGATACACATGTTCTCCCAAAGCTAGTTCTGCACCAATGTGAATTACACAATAGTCTAACCTCCAAAGTGATTGGAAAGGAGGGGAAGTGAATATAAAAACCATCGCACCAGCCATTGGTGGGAAAGATACAACAAATCTTCTACAAGGGTGGACGATCTCTGTGCCCACGAATGGAATCAGAACGACTCTTGTACCACATCAACTTCTTTAGAGATCTTTTATAGGAAAGGATATCATTTATCGACAAATACGCCCTACTACAAGGTGTTCAAGTTATAGCAAAAGGGACCACATCACTAAGCTTGTTAGATACGCCTTCTACCACTTGGTGACTGATGTGCCTTTCAACCTTCTACACCTCATCTACATCAACTTGATAAGGTCTATCGAGAACCTTCACACAGATGTCTACTAATGCTACTATAGTCTTTGATCCAGAGGATGGTTTCAAATCAAGGGAGTTTTGAACACATGTATCTGTTGATGTTCCTCTACAAGTAAGAAAACAATATTTGTTGGTATAGAGTAACAAAGGTAACACTTTGGCGTCAATAACCTCAAGTTGATGCACCTTTATGTTGATTTCAATAGGCTCTTATCCATTCCTCCTTTTGACGTTGTGAAGATTTTAAAGAAAAGAAAAGACAAACTTGCCCCTCCTCATATGAACGAAATGTTGAAAGAGATGCTAAGGTTGAAGAACTTTAGCTCAACACTGAAGGCCATCAACATAGAGATCATCATGCGTCAATGCTTGAAAAGTCATGAAGGAAAGATGCTCGAAGCAAAGGTGATAACGTCTACTGTTGATTTTGTTATGCCTAAGCTTGACGCAACGTCTAAATGCTCAAGCTCCTTGATGTTGAAGAACCAAGCCAAGAAGACCAAGGTGTCTTCTCCTATTGTACGCCTTGAAGAGTCCCAAGACTCTAATGATGGACTCGTTTTTAAGTGTCCTCGACAATCATTGAGCTGTTATGTTGACTCTCCAAGAAATGAAAATAATCATTAGACACTATTTCTGAACAACGTCTAAGGTCGTATCGTCGAGCTCAACTCATGTTCAAGTTGTTATTCATATTAGTTGTAATGACAACCTAGCTTTGCAAGCTCAACCCTCACTTTACCCTATTAAACAACTCCACCTAGACAATCCTTACTACCTCCACAATCGTCACGTACGAGAACACCTTCTCGTCAAACCACATCACCGCTAAAACACTCATTTTCAACCTTTACCTTGTGAGGAGTGATTAAACTTGTTGTAATCTTTTCAAAGATTAGTAAAACCTATAAAAGTGTTTAAGAGATAACTAGACATAACTCATATGGAAGTAAACTAGTATAAAAACAAGTCTTCTGTCTTGTTATCTTTTTAAAGATTTTCTAAACGCTTCTAAGAATCTTTAAATGTTCAACACTATGTGCTGACCATCTAATTCCTGCAAATAAGGTCTTAGACTAAATTGTGAAAAAAATTTAAACTCTATTTAACCTGTTTTCTAAATTTTACTTGTTATTTAAAACAAAATTACATTAATATTTTTAGAAAATACTAAATATATAAATATCCATTTACTCTTATGTGAAATTACTAACATGTTAATATATGTTTTTTTAATATACGATAAAAATTACAATTATTAATATATATATTATATATATATATATATATAATATATGAGATTAATGTTATTTTAGGTCTCTATTTTCACTCAGAATCTCAAATACGTCTCTTTCTTTTTTTGCGTCTCAATTGGGTCCTTATTTCTGTGAAATTGGATCAAAAAAGGCTTTCCGTCAAATTAATCAAACATCGTTAAGTAGGGTGTTACGTGGCATACTACCGTGACTGAACTGTGTTTTTTTAATTTTGAATTAAAAAATGAAGGATAAATAGTGTAAAAACGTTTTAAATTAAAGACAAAGTTGGAAATGAAAAAATTATGTTTGAAAGAGGGTGTTCTCTTTTCCTTGTTTAACTATTCTTAGTGCATCTTTTCTTCGGTCCAGTAGAATCTATTGGATTTAATTTATTTAGTTCATATCTGTGCATTTATATTCATATATTTATTCGATTTTTTATTTATATTCCGTTATATATTGTTTCAAACAATTATAGATATTAAAATGACTCTCTTCTCAGGAATAGAAATACAATTCCTATCCTTCTGTTCTATAACAGGTTCAGAAGAAAATTAATTTTTATCAACGTTCTTCCGCAACCAATCTTTCCTGATCGTCATTTTCTACCTTCGTTCTTGCTTTTCTCCTTTTTCTTCTCTTTTTGGCTACTCCAGTTACTCTCGCCATCGTTGCAAGATACAACACATGACTATTAAATTCATCCTAATGAGAACTTCATGGTTGCTGTGTTCCCGATTCTGAAGGTCACAATTATCATGGATGGGCTCGCTCGGGTATATGCACTACAATGAAGAATAAATTTGGATTGTGTTGGTTCCATTCCTGTCCAGCTGGTACAGATCCATGGGTTCAAGCATGGAAGCGTTGCAATAAATCGCTTTTTTTATCGTGATCAATCATTTGTTTCTCATGAGATTGCTACAAGTTTTTGGATGACTCTGCTGCGACTGCATGGAAGGATCTCAAAGATCGTTTCTCCCAAGGTATTCTGTTAGAATTTCACAATTGATCAAGATCTTTATTCAATGATCAGTCTGATCTAAGTGTTACTGCATCTTTACACTAAAATTGAAGATTCTCTGGGATGAACTTTGCAATTTTTCGCCCTATTCCTGAATGCCAATCTTCTGCTTCTTGTTGTGTGTTCTACGACAAGAAGGAATATGTTGAAAATGATTGTGTTCTTGTTTTCTTTAGGGACTTGAAGGATATACTTGTTGTTCGCTCTCAGATCTCTCATGGTCCCTTGCCTTCTTTACCCAAATTTTCGATGATATTAAACCATTGACGACAATTACAATCAGGAATCTTTCTCACCTCCGTCCATGGCGTCACAAGGTTTCTCCAATCTAAACCTCTTTTTCTACCTCAATGGCAGAGTAAACCCTCTCCTGCCAATGATTATGGTCCGGGGAAGATCTTCATATCAAGGTTCAGCTCGTTATCAAGGTTCTCAGGCTATTCCTCAGGGGGAAGGGTTTGTGCACCTCGACAATGCACTCAACTGTGGCAAGACAAACCAAACCATTGATACTTGCCTTTCTAATACCATGGATTACCACTGATCTCAAATCCAAAAGAGTCCACATGTTACAACAGATTATTATACAGTAATTCCTTCTTATAATAATTCTCCGGCACAGTCACATTCCGCAATTTCGGACTTTCTCAAGAGTAAATTCATGGTCTATTGACACTTCTTCCTCAATCTAATCCCACAGTTCCACATTCTACTAATCTAGTGAGCTCTCATAATGCTTCCACTTCTTCTCCCGGCTCAAGGAAATATCTATTCCAAATGGATTCTAGACACAGGTGCCTACCGATCATATATCTAATTCTTTGTCTCATTTTATCTTATCATAGAATCTCACCAATTACAGTATCACTACCCAAACAGAACTCTTCATTTGCTCATTTTTCTGGCACGTTTCAATTAGCCCACACCTTCTTTACATAATGTCTTGTTTATTCCTAATGTTCGGTCAATCTTATTCGGTCACAAAGTTAACTAAATCTCTATCTTGTAAATTAACATTTCTTGAATTTTCCTGTGAAATACAGGAAAGCAAACCTGCAGATGATTGGCAAAGCTGAAGAAAGAGATGCTTGTATGTATGATAGTTCCTGCACACACCCTGGTTCACCAGCTGCTATTACTATGAGAATTTATTGCTTGTTCTAAAATAAGACATAAACTCTATAGATTATTGGCACTATGACTAGGCATCCTCTTTCTTGTTATACAATTACGCAACATGTATGTCTATACTTTACCTGATACAAAATACACTCATGTGAGTCTTGTCATTATTCTAACCAAAGAAATTACCTTTCAATTAAGTACTACGTTTCAAAAGCTCCTTTTGATAATTCATGTTGATATTTGGGGGCCCTAATACTTCTTCTGTTGATGGTTTCAAAATTTTCTTAACTATTGGAGATATGTCTAGATACACATGGATTAAATTAATGACAAGTAAATCAGATACAAGATCACAACCATTGGCTGTTTGCTTATTAAAAACACATGGCATTGATGTAAAAGCTGTTAGATCGATATAATGTAATGAGTTTGCAATGACAGATTTTTATAGACAAAAAGGGATACAACATCAATTATCATGTGTTGAAACACCTCAACAAAATGAGCGTTGAGAGAAAACATCAAACACATCTCCATGTTGCTAGATCTTTAATGTTTCAATCCCATTGCCCATAATTTTCTGGTCTTTTGATGTTCGTTATGTGTGCAACTCATTAATTTTACTTCAAAGTTTGACATATTTTTCTCATCTCAGCGTTAACAATGTTAAACCTGACATACTTACTTACGAGTTTTTGGCTCACTTTGCTATGCTTCAACTCTTCAAACTCATAGAACAAATTTCAACCCTCGTGCAAGAAATGTGTTTTACCTGGTTTTAAAACAGGAGTGAAAGGCACCTTTGTGAGATTTCAATTCTAGGAAATTTTTCTATCAAGGATGTAGTTTATTCTATGAAATATATTTCTTTTTTACTAGTGACAAGCAACTCACCTATTAATACACAAAATTCCTTGGATTTTGTCACAAATTATTTCACCTCCATCACCTCTTTCTCAGAAGTTACTGATCAACCCTTTACCACTTACACTCCTCCTTCTATGTTTCCGACCCTGTTATTTTCTCTTCTCAGCCGTCTGTTGAACCTGTCACTGCTACTCCACTTTATAAGGAAATCAATTAGGCCAAAACATACACCATCTTATCTGCAGGACTATCATTGCAAATTCATCTACTTCTTCCGCCACAGTCATCCATTATAGGTACCTTATCTCCTATCTTTCAATCTATAATATGCTATATCATCTCTTCATAAATCATATGTCCTAATCTTCCCAAGTTAGTGAACCTAAAACCTATAACCAGCATCAAACATGATGTTGGAGAAAGGCCATGGATCAAGAAATTGCAAGCTTTAGAAAATACCAAAACTTGGGTTTGGACTGATCTACCTAATGGAACGCAACCTATCGTGTAATGGGTATACAAAATAAAGAGGCTCGGATGGGAGTATTGAACGATACAAGGGCAAGACTGTAGCCAAAGGCTACACACAACAACAAGGTTTAGATTACTTTGAGACTTTTTCACCTGTTGTCAACCCCAACAGTAAGATTGGTTCTAGCTTTAGCAGCTTCCAAACATTGGTATTTACATCAACTAGATGTACTAATGCCTTTTTCCTGGGGATTCTAGATGAAGAGTATACAGTCTCTTCCTCTTGGTTATAAATCTAAAAACCAGGACAAGTTTGCAAGTTGTTGAAGTCTTTATATGGACTCAAACACGCCTCTACAAGGAATTACAAGTGACAACTACTTTTACTTTCTTGGGCTACACAATCAAAATCAGATTATTCACTTTTTGTCAAAGTGATTCTGCGTCATATTACCATCTTACTGTTTATGAGATGATATAGTTTGGCAGGTGATGACATCCAGGAAATCAACGGTGAAGGGCTCTCTTGAATGCAAGTTCAAAGATTAAGACTAGTACAACCAATATTTTCTGGGCTTAGAAATTGCAAGATCTCAACAGGGCATTAATTGTCACAAAGGAAGTTGCTCTAGAGTTACTAGAAGATGCAGGAGTTTGGGGTGTCAACCTGTTTCTACTCCTATACAGCCAGGCACAAAATTTTCCAAGACAGAAGGGAAACCCTATTCAGATGTGAGGCCTATAGACGACTTCTTGGGCAGGTTACTCATAAACCAACACAAGACCAGATTTATGTTTCGCGTTCGTACTCTCAGTCATTTCTTCCAATCCTTGGAAGATCACTATGCAGCAGCAATAAAGAATCCTGAGATATATCAAGAACAATCCAGGACAAGGATTATTCTTTCCCTCCAACACAGAACATGCTTCTCAAGGCTTTTAGTGATTCTGATTGGGCTGCTTGCCCTGACACTAGAAGGTCTGTGACTGGTTTTAAGTGTTCTATGGGCCATCATTAATTAGCTGGAAATCCAAGATGCAAGGTACTATATCTAGCTCATCAAACCGAAGCAGAATATAGAGCTTAGCTTCCACAACATGTGAAATTCAGCTTCTGTATTGCTCCCATGATTTGAAACAACCTCTACCACAACCAGTTTCTCTGTTTGTGCCAATCAATCTGCTATACAAAATTGCACCAAAATCCATGAATGAAAGAACAAAGCCTATTGAAATTGATTGTCATCTCATAAGAGATAAAGTTCAAGATGTGTAATTAAGCTCCTGTTCCATTCCTACTTCAGCCACAACTTGCAGACATCATACCAAGCTTTGCATCCAGCACAATTTCAATCTTTGTTGTCCAGCTGAGCATTAAGGGATATATATGCGCAGCTTGAGGGGGATATTGGATTTAATTTATTTTCCGTTCATATCTGTGCATTTATCTTCATATTTATTCTATTTTATATTTATATTCCGTTTATATATGTTTCAAAAATTATATATATGTAAAATTTACTCTCTTCTCATGAATAAGAAATCAATTCATCCTTTCTTTCTCATAACAACATACCATACCCAAAATCCTAAAAAAATGTTTCCCTTTTTGTCCATACAATGATTCCTCCAAAACAACACTTTCCCGAAATTCTCCATGATTCCATTTCATTCCAATCTCATCCCATTACCATTCTTCTTTTCAGTAAACCTCCAAACATCTACACAACAATCATCCACATCAAACTTTATCTCTTCCACCAAAAATTTACAAAAGAAACCACAAATTCCATAGAACACAATACCTTCATCTTCAACGCCATAAACAAAAATTCTTTTCTTTCTTTAATTTTTTCTCAACGCCACGCAACCGAAACCACCTCATCCCGCCATAAGTTTTACAATTGTCCACTATAACAACCACAATTAATCACTTCCAACAACAATAATACAAATCAAAACTAAACTTTATAAGAAGAAATGAAAGGATTCTCTCTCGGATTAAACAAATTAAAGAAGAGTTCCAGCAAATTGGAGAGCCGAAGAAACGTTTTCTCTGTTGCACTCTGATCATGAAAGTTTGAAGGAGAAGCGCCACTGGATGGCACGTTCTTGCTCCAATGGGGGATGGCTCGCGTGGGGAAAAAAGAAGCTGGAATGGGGGAACGCGGTGTGTGGGTGGCACTTCCAACATTTAATTTTATATTCATTTTCCACTTTGCCCTTGTTTAAAAAACGTGTTTTCATTCTACAATTCATTTTTAATTTAAAAATTAGAAAACAATACAGTTTCAGAAAACTTTAAAACTATACTCAAATTTTATCTTATCTATATATATTTTTATTGGTTGACTTTTCATTTATGAAAAGTTATATGGTTTCTACAGCAACATGTATAAGTACATCCTCAAGAAACAATCTTTCCGCCTCTGGGTTGGTTTTATGGTTCTTCTCTGAACACGCGTTTGCGCTCTTATGCTCTTATGTTTTCGTCGAAATGGCATAAACACGAGACGCAGCCGCCACTGATGGGGTTCCCAAACGCCCGCATATAAGGGAAGTTAGACCCATTTCCTGCGTTAGCTGAACTTCCGAAAAACCCTGACTCTGAATCTCTACCGAAATCAGCAAAACTCGGCCCTCCACATAAATGGATGAACCCCAACATTGGTCCCAGCGTCAAACATCGACGACGTGATTAAAAAACACAAGGGTCATCGCGTCGTTGGCAGCCCTCAGCTGGTCGCAGGAAAAGGGAGCGAGGGTTCTCCGCGGCGTGTGGAAAACGTCTTCTTGGAGAGCAAAGTCATGTGAGGCAATTGCGCGAGGGTTTCGAGTCATCTGAGGCAAAAGTCCAGGAGTCAAAACAAAAATACAAAAACTGGCGGTCCAACCCATTTTTAAATCCCAAATAAATAAATAAATAAATATAACGCAATGTCTAAATTTCCGTTTGTAATGTTGGTGTTATTTAAGTTTTAGAAACATTATTCTCGCAAGTTTTAGCATGAAAATAATTAAATTGGGGCAAAACAGTTTAGTTTTTAGAAAATGAGGGTTTCATTTTAAATAATTCTGAAAGTATAGTATTCAGACTTTTGTATTTTTTTTCATAAGTTTTAATTAATAAAGAACAGTTAGAGAATCGTTTTTTAATTACTAATGAAAGTCACGTGCAAGACACGCTATTTAACTTTTAAGCCTATGCTGTCAAGTGGAACTGTAATTTCAAGCTTTCAATCTTATATGTGATGGTTAGTGTGGACTTTGAATTAGGATTTACTCAGATTAATTACTGCAATGCTAAGTTTCTTACATTCAACACAATATGATGTTCAAAAATTAAGTAATGATACCCTCACTTATGTATGCATTATTAATATTTCTTATTTAAAGTTTTGTCAATAAAAAAATTAGAGACTTTCTCCCGTCTCCTACATTTTATTTACGCGAGTTTTTAAAATGCTTTTTCCTCATTTATTATACATTTAAATTTCTATACATGTATTAATTGTTTTAAATAATATTTTTAATCATGACATATCGCTTCCTACATTATGCTTTTTTTCTATATTTATCTAACTGTTTATTTGATTGTCTATAAAAAATAATAATTTAGTCAAGAAAATATCGAAAAATGATATAATTTTAACTTTCATTTCTTAATTCATGGTTGGGTGTGGACCGACCTAACAAAGAACGATGTAGAAATAGAAATAATTTGAATTATGTTACGTTGAGGACCCCTAATATACGCCATTACAAGCTAGCAGACCTTAATTTCAGCAGTAAACTAGCATGTGTATGCACGGACTTTCCTTTTATTTGTTCTAGAGAATTAATATAATTGTCATTATATTTGTCTAAATTAATTTAAGGAATAATATTTAACTATTAAGTTTTATATAATAGAATTGGATATTGTGGATAACTCGTTTAAAAATTATTTGATGGTCTCCTATCTTTAAACTGTGGAAAGAATGATTAGAAATTTAAAAAAAAAGATAAGGAGATGAAAGGAAAGAAGTTCAAACAACTGTGTAAATTAAAATAATAAAATTTACTTATAAAAAAATATATTTATATTTTAAATTTTAATGTTAAAATAATCGAATTTCATCTAAAACACGCTATTAATTTTAGACTACAATTTTCTAAACTATTATAAATAGACATGTGTTAAAATTTTAAGTGAAGGTGAATTAAACTATGCAAAAACAAAAAGTCGTTTTCTATTTCTCTCAATTATTTATTTTTCTAAATTTTACAAAAATATTTTACATAGACTTGAATTTTGATCTAAATTTTTTAGGAAGATTTCATTATATTCATCTTTTCAAAAATTTCATGTATTGTGAAGTTCTTTTAAATATACTCTCACTTTTATCTTAAGTTAGATACATATGATGTAACAGTTAACAAACAACAAAACAAAAAGAAAGTTATCAAAAATCCAAAATGAACTAACCTTGAAGGTGGATCGACGTTGAAATAAATCATTGTTGCCGATTGAGGGGTAAGAGAAAGCACTCATACTCCAAAGAGTACATGTGCACAAACCAACAGTCAAAACAAAAGAAATTATACCTAAAGTAATTAATCAATGTGCATTTGTTTAAAATGAAAGAAAAATTATCTTGTTGGTCGCTTAAAAGCTTCTTCCATATAAGGGTTGAGCAAGAAAAAAACTCAAAAACACAAAAAGCACGAATGAAGAAAAGAGCAACAACACAGAAAATGGGAGAGAAAAACACAGAAAATACGAATAAGAAATGTGTAAGATGCTTGTTATTTTGCGAAATTTAACCCAAGGAAACACATATTATCTTAGTTATTTATTAATCAAAACAATAAGGGTTCTATAGCCTTACTTTTACTAAGAACTGTTGCATAAAGCCTCTCGAAAAGAAATATATTTTCAGTGACAATTTTAAAATTTGTTTCAAACTTTATGCCTCGGTTCACAATAAAATCAAAGCAAAAATAGTCTATGGTACTGGTTTTCAAAACAACTAAGGTCATAGAGCTGGCTAGAGGACTTCCAATTGAAAAGTCAACCTGCAACATCAAGAACTTATGACAATGGTTCTGCATAGAACCAAAGCCATAGACTTGTACAAAGCCCTTGTTAGTTTCACAAGATCCTATGATAGGAATTTTGTAAATAATTGATGCCATAAGCTTCAGTTTGAAAAGGTATGGTTATTTGGCATCTTTTAGGCTTCAATTTTGTTTAACTGAGGCCAAAAACAACATATGACTTCATTTTTTAAGAACCAAAAACCTATATGTTCGTACGAAATTGCAATTATCACCGCTCTTTTTATGCTTTGATTTTGTTGAAACTAAAGTATAATAGACATTTTAGGAACTCTCTCTTTTTTCACTAGTGTCACCTCCTAACAATGTTAATATACTCATTTATAAAAAAGATTACATGATTTTAATTTAAACAAAACTCACGACAGGTAGTATTTTTTAAACTGCATATAACACATTTAATATTAAATATTAACACTTGAAACTTTATTCACCAAAAACAAATATTAAGATCAAAATAAATGAAAAGCCGTACCAAATGGTAATTAAAAAAAAATTCAAAATGTCATTTTCAAAAACAAATAAGTAACTAAATTTTTCATCTGCTTAAATAAAAATCGTTCTAATAAAAATTTATAACCAACACATATATACTATTAATTTATAAAGCTAATGATGCTTCATATTACTTTATAATGAATGAAACACTAGAGCAAAAGATAATTGAAAGCAAGGTGCTTGGTTTCAAAGTCAGTAGGTAATTAAAAACAAGTAATCAACAAAATTAATAATGATCGCAAGCACTTAAGAAGATCTCTATTTTATTTAAATAAACTCTTTATAAATAAAGTTTTATTCCTAAACGCATATCTAAATTTTATATAGGGTATCAACAAAGTATCAGCCTATTAAAAGTGTATTTAGACTTTGGATGTATGTTTGACACGCCTTAACTTCAGTTAACATTGTACTTTATACTTGTCATGTGTTCAAGTGTGACTTCAATTTTGGACCAAACTTTCATTAAAGAAGCTATTGGAATAACTTTTACATCAAGACTCATGGTTATTTGTCGGTGCGTAATATCTTTCTTAGTTATGTTAATGAATTTAATCGATTAAATCGTTTAAGGTTCATATAGCACGTATTTGAATTTCCCTGTTATCGTAGTTATTCATTAGTACGTTGCATTATTTACTATACGGTACAAATTTATGCTATTTATAATGGTAATTTATTTTTCATTTAATAAAAACTATTCGAAGGAAACAAACTCAATGCTTAACTTTAGTACATAACATTATTATGATACGGTGGAAATATAGTGACCAAGGACAAGTCTTTCTCATAATTCACAATTTCAAAATCAAAAACCCAAATAAATTAGACGTAAAATTTACTTTAATATAACGTGATAATTACTTTCGCTTTGCGATGATGACTGCCATAGATATTATTTATACAATTTTACAGAGTTAATATTAATTTTCATTTCTAATCTCGAAGACAAATGGCTGTATAATAACATGATAATTCAGTAATTATTTGTGATATATAAATACAAGTTTAGCATCAAAATTATATTTACAAACTTTTTGACGATATGCTACGTACGGTGGGAGATAGGAGTTCGAGGGTAAAATATTTTGTTTATTTATACACTAAATGGCCTTGTTTTTGTGAGAAGGAATTTGTGAAATAACTAGATTTGACAGAAGTAAAAATCTAGAAGATCAAACAGTGTCGAATTTGGAAGCACATTTTTTCTGCGTTTGTTGCTTGCGTTTCCATGGGACCACTTGCTTAAAGCTTTCATAAATGCTTGCCTGCAGTTGTAAAATTATAATTATATGATGAGATATCAACCTAACCCACCCATTGCAACAGAGGACGATTAAATACACAGACGGTGCAGCTAAAAATAAAAATAAAATATCTAACCAACCAACATGGACGAACCAATTATGCAAGAATTTATGTTCATAAGTCTCAGGATAATGTTCAACATTTCAACCAAGAGAAAATACTGTTCCTTCAAAATCACCTTTCATCATTGACTTGTATGATTTGCAAGATCTACAAAAGTATTATGATGGGGATGTTCTCAAAATGTTTTTTGTTTTTTCCAAAAGCCAACAAGAATTTCTCAACCGCAACTACTAGGAATATCTGAAAGTAGAAATAAATATATTGATACAGGTTTTTATATAATATTTTGACCCAACATATATTATTATTTTTATTAAATTTAGAGTATCTCAATATAATAAAAAATAAATAATAAATCAATAGAAAAATAATATATGTATTGTATCAAATGTTCAGAAAAAGATCTGAATCAGAATATATTTTTCCATAAATTTATTATCTGTGTACTGTAACAATTACACTTATTTGAGGTGTTTTATAGTGGCGCAGGCAACGACACTGACGCTTTTTCTTCGGCCAGGTATAGTGAAAGTCCAGCCCAAATGTTGTTATCGTTTGACTGTTTTAATCTCTCGACTCAGAAAAAGTAACCAAATCTTTCCATTCTTGCGTAGTTGTAGGGTAAGGTACACTTATCTTAAGAAAATCAAAGACGGAAAGTACTCTCAAAAATCGAAATCACTAACTTTTTTCTTACAGTGAAAATAAAAGACAATAAGCTTTTATAATTTCGGTGGCCTTATTTTAAGCCACCTATATAATATGATTAAAGCAAACATCAATATTTATATAGTCTTAGTCAAACAGCACTTTTCTCCATCAAAAATCATAATGCATACCTAATACCTTAGCTGGCTCTGCTTTATGCATGCATGATTTGGATAACATGATCCTTTAGGCGACTAAAAAAATGTGATAAGTTGTTTAAACGTACACAACTATTCATATTTATATTTATATATATTAAAGAAATTTGACACAATAATCCATGATTGAAAATATATAAAACAACGTATACTGAATAAATGAAGAAAACTACAGTAAATAATTTCCGGCAAGGGTAAAACGAAGCGATTGTCGATTTCAGAGTATGACTTACCCATAACTGTGACCTTTGCTTGGAGAGAGTCCAGAAGGTTCTTCTTCTGGGAACCCTTGTGATCTTCACGTTAGACATTGTAGTAGAAGAACAGTGAGGTGAAAAGTCAAAACTGCCCTCGCCGTCGTCGGTTGTAATCTTCTTGTAGCCGCCCCACCTCGAGGACCCAAAGTTGGAATTCCAGTAACCCCTGGGAGTCCTATAGGAGGTGGTGAAGGACACGGCTCGGCCCACGTAAGGCCCATCCAAGACGGTTGTAGGAGAAGGCCCGTCGACGTTGGTGTCCAACAAAAACAACAACCTGGGAGGCAGCTCCAGTGTTTTTTTAACACTGTTGTCGGGCTCCGAGTCGGTGTGGGAATACCTGGGCTTCCCCGGTGCTTCCTCCCACTTGAAAGGAACCGAAATCGTGTTCTGCGGCGGCGACAGCGGAGGAGGAGTGTCCGCCGCCATGTTTGGCCGTGAGATCAAGAGAGGAAGCTTTGTCGGCGTGTAGGTTGGTTCGTGAACAAGATCACACTTGTTCTCGGAGTCTGACTCCATCATCGGTTGCTGTTACTGATTCTCTCTCTCTTTCCAAGAGTGAGAGTGTGGAGGTAGCTAAGTAGCGTGGTGGTAGGGGCAGCTTGTGATGAGATAGTGAAATGGGTCTGTGTGGTTTTATAGAGATGGAAACTTGTCGTTGAGTTAATTGGTAGAGAGAGAGAGAAAAGGAGTTTATGTGCATTGTGGTTGTTATGGAGAAGTATAAGGAGTGTAATATGGTCCTTTGAAAAGTCATGGAGATGACATAAATTACGTGTGTTTGGTTTGCGACCTAGTTGTGGACTTTTTGGTAGTAAAGATGAGAAGTATAGAAAAAGGAAAAGAACAAGTCACACTCTATTCTACCCCAATTGTAGGGTAACCGCAGGTACCACTTGATGCAAATCTTCACTCTCTCCTTCATAATTCACCATACTCACATCACTACTACATCATTTTCACCATTTCCATATACAATTCACCTTAATAACTTTCACTTTAAAAAAAATAATTAAAATTGTAATTAAATATTAAAAATAATATTTACTTTCAACACTCAAAATACTACATCTATGATTTTTTTTTTATAAAGTCAAAATACTACATTTATTCACATGTTTTATCCTTTTGGATAGGTTAATTAATCCATAAACGTGAGTGACAACTTCCTTGATACATATTTTATTATTGACTAAAATTTGTCAAAGGTTTAAAATTAAAATAGAAAAAGTAATTAAGAAGCAAAATCCATATAAATTATATTTTTAATAATATTCATGAATAATAAAAATGTAATAAAAAATAATAGTTGTGGGTGTATAATTAGTGTATCCATTTCTTTATTTAAATGTGTTTTGTCCTTGTGTTGAAATAGTAAACATGAAAGTGAATCATGAAGACTGTAAGATACATTATCATGAGGTTTGGTTAGGCACATCTTCCTAAAGATGAGTTAGCTAGATACGTATATTGAGGAGTTTTATTTTCTTTTAATATCTGTTTCGTACTCCTCAATAATATTATATGATTTAGATCTTTCCGCAATTTATTACAAGTTGCGCTTAAAAGGAACAATAATTCTAATGAAAAATATACTACAATAAATTAATAAATTAAGTATCAATATATTTATTTTTAGCATGCACTGAGAATCTAAACAGAAGTTGCACTTTTATATATTTTTTGAGTTAGAAGGAAGAGACGTGGACAAATTCTATTTGATACATTTTACAAACAAGAGTTTTATTCTTAATGTGCATGCAGACTGAATGCCATTATTACGAGAGAAGCTTGTCAAAACGAAATGGCCACTGGCAGAGTCAAAGAAAAGAACATGCCTTTATGATGAAGTAGAAATGAAAAAAAAAAAAAGAAAACATTTATGAAAGAAAGAAGAAGAATAATTAAAATTTATGCTAATTATTCATTTGATCTGGGGGCTGTAAAGGAGTTTTTATTTTTTTATTGTTGATCCCAGAATCTTTTGAGGTAATTTTCTAAATACTTTACGTTCTCCATGAATAAGATTTGGGATATGAAGACAATGAATGTGTTTTTTCTTTTAAAATGGGATAAATTAATTTTAAATTATTAAGCATAATGCAATGCACACGATTCTACATCTAAAATTATATAATAATTAAAAGGTATATATATATTACAAAAAGAATTGATGGAAGGTACGTGACATAAACACTAGCCAACTAGGAAAAAAAGTTGGATCCGACAAAAAAAAAGTTCCAGCTAATAAAAGTTGTAAAGGAAACAAAAGGAAGGGATAAGAGAATACCAATGCACTAATACTAGGTCCTTTTCACTCTATCTTGTTTGGCACCATTATTTTATATATATAAAGATATTATCTGTTAAAATAAAGTTGCATGATAAATAAAATGACGATTTGAAAATTATATAAAAATATAAACTTGATTTTTTTATATTTCTGAAAAGTGGTTTAATTTATAGAAGTTTTCATTTAGTTAAATTTATTTTTTGAATAACAAAGTTATTGAAATTTTCGTTTTATAAATTTCTCATTAATTGGTTCGAATTGATCCTACACATGATCATAACAACAATGAGATAATAAAGACTCCATCGTGAAATTAACTTTATTTTCTTTTTTCTCTCTATTTATGTAGAAAGACCACTTACTAATTTTATTTCTTTTATTATATTTGTTATGTTTTGATGGTTTATTATTGAAACCATGGTTCTCACGCGATGGCCAAAAAATGTTTTTGATGGAATTTTATTATTTTAAAATACATCAATCATTTTTATATTAATTTTAGTCTTCTTTTTTTGTTATAATTTCATTCATTTTAAATGTTTATTTTTTTTTTAACTTTTATTCTGTATTTGGTTTTCTTTTTCTTGTTTTTATTGTAGGAATTAAAGTGGGTTTTAATAAAATTCCGAAAAAGAAAGCATGATAGACCAAATAATTGGGATACAAATAATAGTAACTATAAGAATAAATAAAGTGATTGGAATCTTCTAGAGTTAAAACTGAATTCGGAAAGATTAATTATCATATGGTACAAAAATAATTATTTTTAATTAAGGTTGGGAATATCTGTTTATCAATTTCATATTCATGTCATTAAATCTTGGTTCTTGCTCAAAACATTTTATGGTTGTTGTTGATCCTGAAATTGTTTCTGAAAAATGTTGTTCAACTGGAGCTTGACATGTACCAAATAATTGCGCCGGTTTCCTTGCAGATGAAGAATAGTAGGGCTGCATTTATATTATTTCCCCTCTGAACATGAGAAATATATGTGATAAAATTATGTGCTCTTTTAACACTAAATAAATGAGGAAATCAGGCACAATGAAAATAAAACAGTCAGAATCAATTCACTTGGTGACATCTGCAGTTCTTGTTGCTGAATAATGTATTTCAGACATTATCTATAAAACTTCCTGGTACAATATGCATGCTGCCATTTCATGAATCAATACTATAAAGACCTGCCATACCGCTTGAGAAATTACAACAATATTTCCCAAGATTTGAATCGAATTAAGGGTAATTCCCCATATCATTCTAAAAAACAGCATTATAAACATATATGACATCCCAATTTGACATATCATATTTCAATAATTATATATTTTTCACAAATAAATTAATATTAAAAGAAATTATATAGGCATACGATAATTACATATCAATGATTTTTATTATATAATACATAATTTTATAAAACAGACAAGTCAACAAAACAGTTTGAAGTACAAATCGATTTGTATCCATCAGATAAGCATACGACATTACTTTTAATGGAACTCAGATTTTAAAGGTTTGAGAAGAGTACAGTAGTGATGGTTATGGGTAGTATAGGAGTTGAGGAAGATACATGACTAAGCTTTCGTTTTCAAATTTCTCCATCGTAATAAATCTGACAACTATTTATATACTGAATTTCCTCCTTCAATTTCGTTTAGATTGATTTTTTAGCGAGTTCAAAATATAAATGGTATAATATAGCACCGACAGGTATAAGTTGGATGCCAAAACTACAACATCTTTCATCTTCCTGAGAACTTAATGGCTGGAACCACTTGCAGTAGAAGTGTTGAACCGACAGGGAACATGTCTATTGCTTCATGCTTGACAACCTAGTCCATCGTCACCATTATCTCCCAATCTCATGCTGCACTCCATATATGCATATATGCATGCATGCTTGTTTTTATGATTTGAAAAGTTCTGCAGAAGATTATGATAGTGAAACAGCCCAACTGTAACAGCACCAAGCTTAAACATTTTAATGAGTGCACTGTTAAAGGCAGAATGAATGAAGTAAATGTTAAAAGTCTAATTATAGAGCTAAGGGCAGAGTGGTATTTCTTCAGGTTGTTAGAATCTCTCATAGATGTGTTTCTCTGTTTTGTGACGTGTATGGAAACTACTATATGTATGAGATATTTTTCATCAATAAAGGGAGTAAGAATTATCCAACACCTTTTTCTTTATTTTGTTTTCTATTGGAGGAAGTCTAACCTGTAAAATAGGCATTTCACTATGTTAGATATTCCAAAACATTTAACTTGTGATTCTGAAAATCATGATCTAAACTTTCCATATAATCATGCATAGTGTCGATCCAATCTCAAGATTTTTGAAAGGCTATTCACATATTCAGATTCAGTTATATGTACAGCAGCTTACCACTCTGACTAGTCATTGTTATAGCCTTGTCATTGATGCATGTTGGTCTGGCCTTTTTCCAGAGAAACTGTTTTGTCAATAACCCTTGGTAATTCAAAATATTTAGGTATATCAAGAGGGGCGATCGGATGGATTTTAAGACAATCCTTGAAAAGTAAATCAACATCATTTATTATTGGAAGCTTTGAAGATGTAGTTGATTTTCCATGTAATATTTTAGCAACAACTAAATCTTTCTTTTGCATGAACTGAAGGTGCCAATGTTTGAGAAAATGGATGAGCAACTTCTGGATGCAATGTGTGACAAACTCCAGCCAGTGCTATACACAGAAGAAAGCTGCATTGTCCGGGAAGGAGATCCTGTTGACGAGATCCTGTTGATGAGGCGTTATAGTAAAAAGAAGCTGGAAGAGTCTCTGAGAGAAGAAGAGAATCGTTTGCAAGGTGCATTAGCCAAAGCAGGTGGTAGCTCACCTAGTCTAGGTGCCACAATATATGCTTCAAGGTTTGCAGCTAATGCACTCAGACTTTTACGTAGAAATAGCACAAGAAAGACCAGGGTGCCAGAAAGAATATCACCCATACTGCTGCAGAAGCCTGCTGAGCCTGATTTTACTTCTGAAGAACAATAGTTGTAGACGAATAAAGGTTGCGGATGCCTGGTTCTGCAAGACAAGAAAAAAGGATGAAAGTGAAGGAAATATTAACATGAAAATGACCTTTTTGATAGAGGGCCAAAATGGCATTTCGTTTATTTGTTTTATTTTGTAAGTTAGTGTAACATGTAATGTCTATAAAATATAAACTATGAAGTTGTATATTTATACATCATACATATAAATATACGATTGTTGCAGAAGTCTTTTCATTCGTGAATGAAGCACAAAATGAACTATTTTTTCACATCCTGATTTCTTTATTTCTGCTTGCTGGATGATGGGAGGTGCCTGATATTTCAAACATGAAACGGGAAAATCTTCCATACAATAATTTTAATGTTGTCTCTACTGTGATACTTGCATTTGAAGAAGTTACTATTATTTTAAAAAATTATTGTTGGTGAATATTTCCCTACATGTTCTACTCATTTTTTTTCCTAAGTAAATAAATGACAAATGGAAGAAGATTAATTGAATATGGCTAAGAAGAACAACCTCTCTGATTTTATGTAAGAGAATAATAAATGTCTATTACTACTGGTATTCTAGATGTTAATTAGACCAACAAGACCATAAACAACTTTTAATAAACTTGCAAACAAGTAAATAAGTTTGGTTAAACCTTCAGTTCAATACATTAACAACTACTTTTTTGTATTTGACCTTATCATGTGTACACATATCACTTATTTTAATAAAAAAAATAGGATTAAATTTGGATGTATTTAGTTATGTCCCTAATAAATTTGTATGGTCTATTAAGTACTAAAACTTTTATATTTTTCATTCCGTATTTGCCATTTAATGTTTTTGTTATGTGGATAATGTGGTTATCTTGTTTCTTCATCTTATTTAGTTGTTGCCAACTGTTATTTTATAATTGGTTTAATACCTATTTTGATTCCTAAAGTTTACTAAATTTGTTCAAAGTGATTCTACATTTTTTTTCAGATGTTCATAGTTATTTCATATTTTGTACAAACGGTTCAATTTCGTCTTTTTTGCTTACGGCGTTAAAAACAATAACGATATAATTGCCTCCTAACAAAACTGAATAAGTTGTCTAATTATTGATTGTGTGACACGTTGAGGGCCTTAAGGGCGGTGAGCATTAAGGGCGGTGAGCATTAAGGGCGGCGAGCCTTCAACCATAGCAGTAGCGAGTCTTTGACGATACTGAGAAAGGAATGTAATGAGGCAGGGAGAAAATTTCGATCACAAATATGAAACCTAAACCACAGTACAGTTAACTCTATTAAAAATAAAATAAGTTCATTATATTTAAACTGAATTATTAAACAGATAACTAGGTTTTAGTAAAAATAGTTTTAAGTTTTTTTAAGTACAAAAGAGTATAAATAAACTATAATTTAGAGTTTTTAAGTAAATTGTGCCTAGCCCTACCTACTTTATACATACCTGCTTTATAACATTGTGTTTTCTCGCACTTTTTTACAGGTCAGGATTCATTCGGAATTGCGTCATAGGAATGTTGTAGAACTTTTTGACTAGTAATATCCTATTAAAAAGCTTGCTTTGGAAGGAAAAAAAGAGGTTTCTAAAGTGTGGTTCCTTTGTAGGTATAAGACTTCTCATCACATGGGTTTGATTTTGGAGCACTGCGTTGGAGGTGATTTGCTCACCATCTTACAACAATTGCACAAGGTACACAATGTTTTTGATAGGGTGGTAAGGGTTTATGAGAATGAAATGGTGAGGCGGTTAGAGGGTGTTTGTAACTTAGTAGTGGTCAGGTTAGGGGTGACCTTTATAAGAAGGTTGAGGGCTATGGTAAAGGGTTAGGTTTTTTATATTAGTTGTATAGATAGGAGGTTGTTCCTATAGAGGGAAAGTGTTCCCTTGAGAGTTTAGTGTTGTACATCTGTATTCTTTGATTACAAGAATAATATACAGTATTGTTTTTCTAATTTCTATGTTGGTGAGTGTTGAAAGCGAGTGGGATAGATTCCTAAACTAAAGAAATCTATCAAATTGGTTCGACCTGTCGGTTCCTTGGGAGAGGAACGAGATGGAAGCAAGAATGAACGCTGTGGAGGGAAGGCTGGATTCGCTGGAAACAACGGTGGAGGAATCGAAGGCTTAAACACGGGAGATACACCAAGAAATTAAAGAAATCACGCGAATTCTTCGAAAAAGGGCGAGGAACCACGACAGGAGCTCAGAGGGGAGCCAAGAATCAGTGAATGTAGATCGGTTAGGAAAGAAAGAGGGGTCAGAGGAAGAATTGGAGGAGGAAAGGGGCGAAATGCAACGAAATTGGATGAAGCGGATGGAATTGCCCACTTGAGGGGCTAGACACGATGGGGTGGATTTCGAAGGCAGAGAAGTTCTTTGATATTGAGAGTGTCATTGAGAAGGACAGGCTCAGGTTAGCGTACATCTGGAGGGAGGTACGAGTTATTGGTTTAGGTTCTGGAAAAAGAAAACCAAGAACCCTTGGGACGATTTGACGGAAGCGCTGATAAGGAGGTTCGGAGGGAGGAATAGAGTGTTTGTCTTTGAGAAGCTAGCTGTTGTAAGCTAGAAGGGAACGGTGGATGAGTACATTCAAGAGTTTGAGATGCTTGTGGCTCAAGTTAATGGAGTGACAGAGGAGCAGTTGCTGGTATATTTTCTTACGGGGTTACAAGGGGACATTAGAAACCGGATTAGACCCCACAACCTAAGAGACCTATTAACAGCGATGGAGGTAGCCCGAGACGTAGAGGAAACTGGAAATAACCCAAGTATGAGTGGAGGAACTACTATCAAGAACAATCCGTCATGGGGAAGATATTAGTTAGGTTCTGGGGCGGTCTCCAGGGCCGAAACGTTTAAGGGTAGTCAGAATGGGCAGGGGACAACTACTAGTGGGAGTATTGCAAGGAAGGAAGGAACGATAAATATGATGACTTCCAAAGCTGGGAGTAATACGATAGGGGACACGCGGAACAAAGGGTGAGGAATCTTCCTTACCCAAAGTATGTGAAGAGGAGGGAGGAAGGAAGGTGCTTTCATTGTGGGGGGCCCTACAGCCCAGGGCACAGGTGCCCAGAGAGAAGCATGCAAGTTATGATAATGGCAGAAGATGATGAAGGAGGGGAGGACGAGGAGGAAGAAGAGATGGAACAGAAACGTATGGAGTTGTCTTATTTTTCAGCGGGTGGCCTAACCCAAACCAACACGATGAAGCTACAAGGTTGGGTGCAGGGGAAAAACATATTGGTCTTAATAGACAGTAGGGCCAGTCACAACTTCATTTCGACAAGGCTGGTGGAGGAATTGAAGTTGAAAGTGGAAGAAACACCTCCCTATAAGGCGTGCCTCGGAGATGGGCAGAGGAAGACCACCCAAGGGTGTTGTAACAATGTTTCGTTACTTTTGGAAGGAGTTGAAGTCAAGGAGAAATTCTACCTATTCGAGTTAGGAGGGGTAGATCTCATATTGCGGGTGGCTTGGCTAGCATCGTTAGGAGAAGTTACAATAAACTGGGAGAATTTGACAATGAAGTTTGGTCAGATGGATGAGGAGGTGTTGATCAGGGGGGACCCTACCTTAACTAGAAGGGTGGTATCCCTAGAGGCGTTGTTGAAGGAAACAAAGATAGAGGTAGTTGCCTTGGTTTTGGGGTTGGGTCAGACAGAGTTAGAAGATGGAGGTGAGGGAAGGGCGCAACTGACTCACGACCAAGCTGAAGACTTGGAGCAAACCTAGGCAAGTTTGATGGGATTTTCAGGGAAGCCGAAGGTCTTCCTCCTATTATACCCTTAGACCAAAAAATACCCATCAAGGAAGGAATAGATCCGATCAATGTGAAACCTTACATATATCTCCATTTGATGAATTCTTAGATAGAGAAACAGGTGGCAGGAATGTTAGAAATGGCATCATTAGACCTAGCAACAACCCTTACGCCAGCCTTGTGATTTTGGTGAAGGAAAGGGATGACAACTGGAGATTTTATATTGATTATAGAGCTCTCAATAGGGCTACAATACCTGACTTGTTTATAATACCGGTGATTGAAGAGTTGTTAGATGAGCTGCAGGGTGCAACATACTTTTCGAAAGTGGATTTGAGAGTTGGACACCATTAAATTCGCATGAGGGAGGAGGACATCTAGAAAACAACATTCAGGACTCACCAAGGTCACTACAAGTTCTTGGTTATGCCTTTCGGGCTTTCCAATGTCCCTGCCACTTTCTAGTGCATGATGAACACCTTTTTAAGGCCTTTTCATAGGCATAGTGTCCTAGTTTTCTTTGACGACATAATGATTTACAGTAGGACATAGGAGAGCATAGGAGGCACCTCAGAAAGGTGCTGGAAATGTTGGCCCATCGGCAGTTCTTTGCAAACAAGAAGTGTGAATTTTGGAGGAGGCACATCAGATATCTGGGTCACATGATTTCAAAATTAGGGGTGTAAATTGATAGTGAGAAGGTGTCAGTAGTGGTAGATTGGCTTGAACCTAGAAACATTAAAGAGTTTAGAGGCTTCTTAGGCCTTACGGGCTACTACAGGAGGTTTATAAGAGATTATGGCAAGATAGCGAAGCCACTGACTGATCTGCTGAAGGAAAGGCAATTCGGTTAGGGAGTAACTACTATGAAGGCCTTAAAGGAGGCTATTACCACAACCCTTGTGTTGGCCTTGCCAGACTTCGCACAAACGTTTCATGTGGAGTGTGACGCTTCTGATAGAGGGGTGGGGGCAGTCCAATCCTACCTTCTTGAATCTCTTTTGGAAGGAATTGTTTAGGCTGCAGGGTACCCAACTTCTTATGAGCACAACCTATCACCCAGAGATGGATGGGCAGACCGAAGTGCTCAACCGAATACTGGAGGGTTATCTGCGTTGTTTTAGCTCTAATAAGGCTAGATGTTACGTACCTGAGTATGGGACGTAACCAGTAGGCTCAATCACACACTCTCAGTGATAAGGAACAATGGAAATTTACTTAATATACCTCTGTTATTGAATAGAAATACTGAATCAAAGATAACAACCAATAACTGGGAGCAGGATCTCCGTCAATTACCTGAGAGCATAACCTCTCTTACAAAACTTGATAATCAAAATTCATATCCTTCCCCCTAGGTTTCCCCTATGTTATTCCTAATCACTCCCTCCCGAAAAGGTAAAGAATAAAAGTAATTACGCCTATTTATTATGATTATCTGGTAAGAATATCTTTATCCTTATTTATCCTATTTAACTTATATGTAATAATATCTTGAGATATGACCATAAATTCAAATAAATGTCTCGTCCATCCTAACTGCAATGTCAGTTAGGATGCTCCCCACTGCTCCCAACCGTTCGGTCCTCTTACTCTCTTCCTTCTACCGCTCGGCACTGCTCCTAACCGTTCGGTCCTCTTTCTCTCTTCCTTCTACCGCTCGATTAGGTCCCTCTCCACCTTCTATCATCCGGTCTGCTCGCTCCTTGTTATTAACTGTTCGGCCATCGTGCTTCACCCTTTCCATCGTTCGGCCCATGTCCTCTACCGTTCGGTTCCCTTCTTTTTCTCTCCTATATCTCTTTCTCTCGTATACTCGCCAGCCCCTAACACTATAATTCACAAGCCAAAGCAGCTATATCTCCGGTTAGCTGAAACTTGCATAGATGAGAGGGAACCAGAAAATGTCACAGAATCACTCACAAGGCCATAGTGGAAAGAAGCTATGGACAATGAGTATAAGGCACTCATGTCAAATCAAACTTGGGTTTTGGTACATATCAAGACCAAGAAAACATCATTGATTCTAAATGGGTCTTCAAAACCAAGTACAAAGCATATGGGAAAACTGAAAGGAGAAAAATAAGATTAGTTGCAAAAGGATTTCAACAAACAACTGGATTGGACTATGAAGAGACTTTCAATCCAGTTGTCAAGGCTAGTACAGTTCGAATCATACTTTCAATTGCAGTACATCTCAATTGGGAGGTCAAACATTTGGACATAAACAATGCATTCTTAAATGGCTACCTCAAAGAAAGTGTGTTTATGCATCAACCAGAAGGATTTGTAGACCTAACTAAACCTGAACATGTGTGCAAGTTAACTAAGGCAATCTATAGATTGAAACCGGTCTCAAGAGCCTGGTTTGACAGCTTAAAAAAATCTCTTTTCAACAAATGGCACCGTTGTCGAGGATTAGGTCGTCCTGGAAATCATATTCACTTTGCTATGCATAGCTTTTGTAAAATAGTCCTTTATTCTTTGTTGTTTGCATGCCTTTTTATTCCTTCTCATCTATCTTAGTCTAAAATGTTCATATCTGATCTAAATATGCTTATGAATTTTAATATGGAGATCTTCGAAATTTTTGGTATGAACGAATTGCAGGATAGTATGCTTTCCGAAGAGTCTATTCATGACCTTGCGTATGACATGGTGAAAGCTTTACAATAGGTTTAACCGTCTTAGTTTAGTCTGTTTTTCTACTTTTAGCTTTTATGATTCTTATCCTAAGCACTTGTGATATACAGGTTTTTACATTCAAAAGGAATCATTCACTATAATATTAAACCATCGAATATTCTATTCGATGAATATGGATGCGCAAAGGTACATTTGCTTGGTTTAGTTTTTAAAATCAATTTGACCTAATTCTAAATGAAGTGTGAACTTATTCTTTCCTTAATTATTGCAGTTATGTGATTTTGGATCGGCAAAAGAGTTGAAAAATATATCAACTCATTCTTCCTCGGTATGTTTTTAAATCTTTAATGTACTAAGTTTCTTGGTTCAATATTTTTTTTTCTTTTTCCTTTAGTTTGGAGTTGTATAAGGTTTTACTCTGGTTCCTTCTAGGTTCTTTTTCATTCTTTTCAATTTCAGAGTTAGTTAGCTTTTTCTTCAGTTAGTCTAGTTCTTCAACTGAATTTTTCTGAGCACGAGAGTGACAGGCCGTGAGTCTTTGGTGAATTTTGGTACCAATTTTGTATTTAGTTCTTGATTTTAATGAAGTTTCATGTTCCTTTTGAATTCTTGCCCAAATTTAAGTTTCTGCTCTGAATGTTTGATCTGAATGTTTACTTATCTTTAATTTTCCAGTACATAATTCTTGTCATTTACGATATGAATGTTTGTATACCTTTTTAGGTACCACTTGCAACACGCGGAACACCCTGTTACATGGCTCCTGAACTTTTTGAAGATGTTGGAATCTATTCATACGCATCAGATTTATGGGCGCTAGGCTGTGCCTTATATGAGTGTTTTGCAAGAAGACCGCCCTTTATGGGAAGAGAATATAATAATATAAAATCCATTCTTTCAGATCCTATTCCACCTCTTTGTGGTCATCCCAGTCAACATTTTGTTGATTTAATCAATTCTCTGTTGGTAAAGAATCCATCAGAAAGAATACAGTGGCCTGAACTTTGTTCACATCCGTTCTGGAGAACAAAAATTCCTCCTGTGACTCTGCCTGCATTTGATTTGAATGAGAATGCCGAAGATGAAGCACCTGCTGCTCAACCTGCAGATATGGCAAACCTTGATTTTAATGAGAATGTAGAGAATGCCGAAGATGAAGCACCTGCTGCTCAACCT
>NW_025912643.1:0-10324 GCF_018835915.1 Vigna umbellata
ATCCGTACGCATGTTTACTGAAATTGTTTACACAATTTCAATAATCTTGAATGACCACTTTGATCGTGTTTTTATTCAAGGTGTGACCCTATCCCATTCAAGAAGATTCACTTTTTTTAGTTTATTAAACATATCAATCTTAAACAACATATCTTAAATTTCATGAAATTTTTCCAGCATTTCGCATTGGTCTTCAGGTTACAGAAAATGAAAGTGATTGTAAATCACAATCAAATATACACCCGAAGATCAATACAAAACACAACGACAAATTTTCATGAAATTTAAGACAAGTATATTAAAATTGATATGTTATAATAAACTATGAAAAAATTATTACTCTTCTTAAATTGTCCAATCGGACAATTCAAGATTCAATACTTGTAAATTATTATTACCGTCTCCTCTATTCATTTGTAAAAAGTATGTTTGCTCAAAAAATCTAGAGATAGTAAATAATTTTTGTATTAAATCTCAAACGAAAAACTAAGGCTAATTGTCAACAACAATATATATTCAGGCAAACAAATAATTACATATACAACATGCAATATATTCAAGCAAACAATACATTGAAGCAAACAAGTGAGAATAATACACCGATAGTTATAAGAACTTATTTGTTAATCATGTTTACGAATTATCTTTTTTTTTTTCTTCATTCCTTGCTAATTCGTCTTCCTTAGCTAGCTTTCCATAACTCTTAGCATGTGGTTGGATTGGAAGGTGGATTTGGAGGAGTGGATGATGAAATTAGTTTTTAATATAAGTTATTAAAAAAGTTATTAGTTTTTAATATAAGTTATTTGTTTAATAATTATGAAATTAGTTTTTAATATAAAGTTATTAAAAAAGTTAAAGAATAAGCATACTTGTTGTCTCATTTTTTCAACTTTCGTTGCATTTCTTAGCTTGCAAAATTTCCATGTTGGAAACAAACAGTGCAAGTGTCCCTTCCAAGGATTCCATGTCCATAAAATCAACAACAGTAACTTGATGAGCTTCATTTTGCAGAAACCATCCCAACACGGGCTTTACACTCATTAGCCCGACATTTCATAATAAATATTAAATTAACTTATATTTTAACCAATATTATAGACAACAATTATTTTCTCATATATAACAAGAGAATTTTCCTTTACCTTATTTCATCTTAATACATTTTTCAATTACATAATTGTTGAAGAAAATAACCATTCATTAAAACAATCCGAAATTAAGAAGTGTATTTTCAAATGCCAAGAAAATGTTACCAAACTCTCCATTAACTAAAAACTAAGTTATTTTGAACAAGTATGTTTCAGGATGTTCAAACGTTCGTTGCCCAATGTCTCAATAACAAGTAATTGAAATATCAGCCTAAGCATCCCACAGTATTGCATCTACCTCTTATATCCATCAATTGAGTGCCCTTAACAACTTGTAAAATTATACCAATATTCTACATCACTTTTACTAATTTTTCATTCAATACTTTACAATTAGCAGCAAGCAAAACACAGAGAGCAGATTTTTCTTACTGCACCAAGTCTCAACCAATATACCAGTCTCAACCAATCTACCAACTCAAATATCAAAGTCAAGCTAAAGAGGGTTTGAACAACTTACCGTGATGGGCAACACCAATGACGACGGCGGCAGCGGGACAACGACGGCAACGGTGGACGACGACAGACCTAGTGACGATGGCAACAACTGCAGGGACGAAGGCGGCAGAATGGGAGAACAACGGTGCAATTCTCGCAGCAAATGGACAGTATAGGGAAAATGGAGAAACTTCAGGCGTAAGTGGTTGAAGAAGAGAGGCCGCGAGGAAGGAGGAAAACACAGCGAGAAAATGCAGCGAGGTAGAAAATGAAGGTTTCGGCGAGGAAGAAGATGTAGGTTCAGCCAAAGAGAAAATGCAGCAAGGAAGAAAGAAGATGCGGGCTTACGTGAAATTTTAAATGGGTCGGTTATTCAACTAACCGATGCCTCAGCTCAAATAGACCTCGGTTATCAGCAAAACTGAGGCATAATCTCCACACATATGCTTCGGTTCCACCAACCACCCGATGCAATAGCAAAGTCTTGTCATCTTGCAGTGGCGTTCAGTGGTGTTGCAGGTATTGGCAAGCCTATAGGCATCGGTTCTGCCACCAACCGATGCAATAGCACGTTTTCTAAAAAGTTGTCAGCAAAAGTTAGTCAAAAGTCTGCTTTGCAGGGCGCCATAGGCATCGGTTCAGTAACTAACCGATGCAGTATTGGCTTTCCACCTCGGGTTCCTCTAAACTGAGTTATATACAACTGTACGCTTCAGGCTTTTCTTATCCGAAGCCTATATGGTGCGTCAGAAACCCCGTTTTCTACTAGTGTAGGAACCCTCTATTCACAAATATAGAACAACTACTTTCTATACCGATTATAGTTAAAACTGATATAGAAAATTTTCTTATTTATTACATATATGTCATCGCATCCTTTTTGTATAATAATTATAATTAGATCCGGTATAGAAAGTAGTTCACGAGATTATTACCCCACCCTAACATAGCTCTGACTAATTAACCACCTGATACTTGTATAACATATTCCTCATTCTAATAATAAAAGATATTAACTTATGCATAGAAGTGTATTAATTCCCGAGATCTTACCGTTCAGAGAGGAGAAGAGGCGAGATTGAGAAAAGGGAAATAGGAGAATGAGGGTTAGGGATTTAGGAACCCTCTATTTACAAATATA
Organism: Vigna umbellata; assembly: GCF_018835915.1. Next base: position 2,731 of record NW_025912643.1, read on the forward strand.
GAACAACCACTTTCTATACCGATTATAGTTAAAACTGATACAGAAAATTTTCTTATTTATTACAAAAATGTCGTCACACCCACTTTCTATACAAGTTATAACTATGATCTATATAGAAACTTTTCTTTTTTATTACAAAAATTTCATCACGTCCATTTTCTATACCAATTATAATTAGAACCAATATAGAAAGTTATCTTATTTATTACAAAAATGTCATCACACTCACTTTCTATACATGTTATAATTATAATCAGTATAAAAAGTGGCCCATGTCACTTTGTCATATTTTGGAGAATTATAACTAGTATAAATAATTGATATCAAAATTGTTGTTAACACGAGTGGATCCATCCAAAAAATGTTGTCATTTGCTCCCTCCTTACGACTTAATGGATTGTACCATGTCAATGGCAACATATTATGTGCTTATTGTAGTAACAGTGAGGGGTAAAAGAGTTAGACCATTAGAAGGTGGTGGCTTCCAAGAAAGAAAGCTTTTATGTCCTCTAATGCTTTAGCCTCGGCCTTTCTTTGAATAACCTTTGACTACTAATTAACATTAGCTTGTTTGTCCATCCTATATCTATAGACCCATGTTTCTTTTTAACAACCTTCATTTGTTTTGGTTTCTTCAGAAGCTTCAAAATGTTATTCTTTAGAAATTGTTCAAGCTATTTCTGCACAACCTTGACCCAATCTTGGTATATTAGCGTCGTAGAAGATCTTTGCTCTAGTTGGGAGATGAACGTTAAGTCTTTTATAAATTCTATTATGCAAATAACAAGTTTTATTTACTCTTTTAAAAAACTGTGGTGAATACTATTGTAATAAAAAAACTATTTTTTTTTTCAAATAATTAACTGTAAATCTTGTAAAAAAATTTCGCATGTTAGTTTTTTAAAAAAAGGTTAATTTATAATAAAAAAAATTGAAATGAAGAATGTTGACATTGTGTTGTAAAATATATCTTTTTGTCTGTGTATGAATGGGGTTTAATAATTGTAGCTGAGGAGCAACATGTTCCCCACTTGACAAAGATTAGTTGTGCAGATGGCAATTTCTTTTTTGATGGAGTGAAAGGGAATCATGTGCAGAAAAAGGCATAAAACGAGGTGATAATCGATTATACTTAAAAGGCATAATCCATTTCTAATATTACCATTCATTTGAAATCAATTGTGAAATATCGAAATTCTTCAAATTGCAATTTGAAATTATAGACATATTTACTCTCAATTTTTCGAATTATTATATGTCAAAAGGCAAATTGAAATCATTTCATATATGTATGTACAATGAACATAAGAACAAAACATTAAAACCATTTTCCACCTGTCTTTCTCCTTAATTTCAGCTTGTACATGGGACCATCTATCTCACCACTACTTTCGTTTCTTTTATCGTACTTTAGCGAGCATAAGCATAAACAAACAGTGATGATACGCACTCATCAATCATCATGACCAATATTCAAGTAGAATAAACCACCATATTCGCATGTTTTTCACGAGTTTAGACGCACACTAACCTCTTTTAAAGATTTTCATTTAAAGATTTATCTGTAATGCCAAAAGACAATGCAATGCTTTATGCTTTTAACACTTAAAGGGATCAGTCCATAATGTAAAAGAGACGTAGTGTATTGCTTTTAAAATAAAAAGTTAAATTGATATGTAATTTAAAAAAAACAAATATAATTTGAAAAATATTTCGTAGTTGTTAGAGTAATATTTTATTTATATGGTTGAAAGCGGGTGTTGGTCTAATTTCTCAAATTGCTAAAGTAAAAAAGGTTCTGTGATGGTCTTAACGCGCTTGAATAACTATAAAAAATTGTAATCTTCCGCGTGCTTTGATTAGTTGTGTCTGTAAAGATCATCTATCTCACTGTGTCGCATTGATGCTTTCTCTTCTAACACTTCATGGCCTCATCGATTCCTTCCACGGAATTTGCCTCTTCATCATCCAAACTCCCATGGATGTACGATGTGCTCTTCAACTTTACTGGAGACGAAATCTGTAACAAATTTGTTTCCAATCTAGATTCTGGCCTCTCTAGTGTTGGATTCACCACTTTTCTTCACCACCACAATGCAGTGAAACCAATGCACATCGAACAACCTATTATGGATCTCTGTCGGGTAGCAATTGTTGTTTTCACTAAAACCTACTCTCAATCCGCTTGGTGTCTTCATGAACTTCAAAAAATCATTGAATGGCACAAAACTTATTGCCGACATGTTTTGCCCGTATATTACGAAATTTCGCCATCTGATATACGTCTTCAGAAGGGTGATTTTGGGAAAGACTTTGAAGCTACTGCACGTCAAACCTTTTCAAGACAACAACTCAAGCATGGTATGTCCAGGTGGGGCCAAGCACTCACCAAACAGCAAATTTCTTTGGATGGGATGAGAGCAATCACAGGTAAATCACTCACTCACTCAACGGTATTTCAGGCTTGTGATTTAACTTTGTTAATACATGACTTCTTCTTTAAATGATATTTAACTTGAAGGAGCGATGCTGAGCTAGTAGACAAAATTGTTAAGACTGTTCTTAATTTATCAGTCTTGTCTGCTACTAAATTTCCAGTTGCATTACAACCCAAGGTGGAAGATCTTATTCGAACTATCAAAAATAAATCCACGGAAGTTTGTACAATAGGGATATATGGAGTGGGAGGATCTGGTAAAACCACCCTTGCCAAAGCTATCTACCATCAAATTCATTGTACATTCACGGAGAAATGTTTCATTGAAGCTGATGTAGAAGGTAAAGGATTAAGAAGTTGCGTTAGTTTACAAGAACAACTTCTTACAGATGTCTTAAAAATAAAGGTGAAAATACCTACAGAGGAGATCGGAAGAAGTATGATTTGAGAAAGACTTAACGGGAAAAGGGTGCTCATTGTTCTTGACAATCTGAATGACTATGGTCTATTAGACCTATTGGGAGGTAGTTCATGGTTCGGTGAAGGTACTGTAATAATCATTACAGCAAAAAATAAAAACGTACCGGGGTTACATCGAGTGGATTCTGTTTTTCGGATAAATCTAATGAACCCAAATGAGTCGCTTGAGCTTCTTAGTTGGCACGCATTTGGAGAAGCAAAACCAAAAGAAAATTACAATTACCTTGCAGAAAGAGTAGCTCAGTTTTGTGGAGGACTACCTCTAACTCTTGAAGTCATTGGAGCTTGTTTATTTGAAATAAACAAAAAAGAATGGGAAACTGTATTGTTTATATTAAGGAAAATTTCGCATGTCGATGTTAAACAGAAATTGAAAATAAGCTTTGATGGTTTACACAATGAAATGGAAAAACATTTATTCCTTGATTTTTGTACTTTCTTTGTTGGTAAAAGCCTAGCTTATGTTATGAAGATCCTACATGGCTTGGGAATAGACGTTGACATTGGAATAAGAGTTTTGATAGAGCGTAACCTCATAAAAGTTACAAGAAACAATAAATTTGGAATGCATCCTTTGCTACAAGAAATGGGAAGAGAAATTGTTGGTCAAGGAGGGGATGCAAGATATGCACTGGAAGAGATTGATGTGAGAACATTCTTTATATATGGTTTTGAAACTCTTTTTGAAAATGTTTGCTTTCTCATGCGCAATACATTTGTTTTTTCCTAGGTCTTTTTATCCAAGAGAACAAAAATCTCTAGGAAATGTCCTGAGAAACTGTTTGTAACCAGAAAACGTTGCTTCAAACCTTATCCTTTGGAGATAACACACGAATCAAGAGTGCTTAAACTCGCTGGAAATCCTGGATGCGTTCGGCTCGACTGGAAAAACCTGCAGGTTTTTATAATGTGCCATTTTCTTTGAAAACTTCTAGCTTAACTAAAATAAAAATATTACTTGTTTCCATTTATAGCTATTTCATTGTTTTATTTTCTTCTCTAATATTTGATCCAAAAACTGTCTTCCTGAAGGTTTTGGAGTGGCTAAAAGTCCTGAATCTTAGTCACTCCAAGTACTTAACAGAAACTCCTGACTTTTCGAGACTTCCAAGTCTTGAAGAACTCATTCTCAAAGATTGCCCTAGATTGCGCAAATTACACCAATCTATTGGAAGTCTTTCCAATCTTACACTGCTAAATTTGAAGGACTGCACAAGTCTAAGCAATCTCCCGAGAAAGATATATATGTTGAAATCTTTAAAAACTCTCATTCTCGCTGGTTGTTCGAAGATTTACCTATTGGAAAAAGATATAGTCCAAATGGAATCCTTGATATCTCTAATTGCTGAAAATAAAGCCGTTAAACAAGTGCCTTTTTCAATTGTAAGCTCAAGAAGCATTGGATATATATCCTTACATCGACTTGAGGGACTGTCACATAATGCTTTTCATTTTATCATTCGGTCTCGGATGTCACCAACAATCAATCCCCTATCTTATATTCATTCATTCACGGATATGGAGGATAATTTTTGGGATGTTATTGGACCATTCTTTAGCAGCTTTGTAAATCTTCGAAGCGTTTTCGTTCAGTGTGACCCCGAGTTTCAACTATCTCAGCAAGTGAAAACTATTCTGGTCGAATATGGCGTGAATATTACAGAATCAAGAATTTCAAAGCATTGCTTCAGGTCTTCTTTGGTTGGTGTTGGAAGATACAATGAATTCTTAAATACTGTAAGTAATAGCATATATGAGGTTCTTCTTTCTCTTTCCTTTCACTTATTACCTTCACCATGATTTTAGCTATTAAACATATAGTAATCCTAATTAAGTCTCTGACAGAAAATACAATACTAAATTTTTAAGACCCTTCATTTCTATTGCCACACAACTTCATCTAAAAGTTTCTGATTTTATTAATCAATTAACCAAAATGATTATGCTTATACTAAGTACTAGGAAATTGATTTCCAATTTCTTGCTGTACTTGCTTCATAAATGTTTTATTCCCAGTCATCGTATAAATAAAAATTGAAAGAGATGTAAACAAAAATGCATATTAAATTCCTAACGACATGATGGTGATATAACCAGTTTTGTTTAGACTAATTACTGTTTGTATGTGTTAATCATGTATTATATATTGTAGTTTTTAATCACAAAAATAATGATTGCAGAGGATAACTCGAATAGCAGAATTAGATAAATTAGTAAGCTTTTTATCTCATGATACAGGTATTGGAAAGCAGTGAGTCAGGTGATGTTTCTCTTCCAGGTGACAACGATCCTTATTGGTTGGCCCATATAGGTGAGGGACATTCTGTTTCTTTCACTGTACCTCAAGATCGTGTCATGAAGGGAATAGTTTTGTGTGTTGTTTATTTATCAACCCCGTTAATCGTGACAACTGAATGTCTTACAAGTGTCTTAATTGTTAATTACACAAAGTGTACATTACTGATGCACAACCATGGCACAGTAATTTCCTTTAATGATGAAGATTGCATATGAATAATGTCAAATTTAGGATCAGGAGACAAGGTGGAGATTTTTGTGACTTTTGGTCATGGATTGATGGTCAAGAACACAGCTATCTATTTGATATATTGTGAATCAGAACACTTGGAAAGAGAGCCTGCTTTCAACAAAAATTCCCTCATTACATTCATTAAGAAAATTGTAATGTGACTTCTGCCAAGTCATATATATCATCTTTGACAACAGCAGGATCCTTTAGTTATGGAATTAATCCTAGAGTCCTTGATTTCTGTTTATTTTTTTTATCTTTTTTTTGTTTTTTCTCTAGTGCAGCTTATATTGAATAAATTCAAGTTTATATTGTACCATGTTTTTTCTCTTGACAGTGTTTCCGTGGCTTTACTTGAGCTGTTGATTGTATTTCTTTTATGGTTGATACTTCTGTCAATTCTTTTCCTTTTCAGCATATATGATATTTTATTAAGAAATCTTCTTAAAATAAGGCATTGCATTATGAAATAAAGATAGTTGCTGTTCGATATTTTGTTGTTTTACTTTGCTATCCATTTCACATACAATTTTAGGCATTGTAGTGGTTTGAAAAAAAAAAGTCAAACCTGAAAGTAATATATGTAGTTGAATTTCTTGTAGATGTTTCCGGATTGATCTTTAAATTTTACTAATTTTGAGGTTTGTTGATGGTTGAAGCAACATAAGAATATTCTAAATCTTTGTCATCCATTAGTAAATTTCTTGACAATTATCATAAAGATGCTCACCTATTTCGAGGATTGAACACTTTCCCCATATTTACATAAGGAGTGTACTATACCCCAGTGACCGATCGACAAAGGAGAGATCCGAAACTAAAACAGTCAACCGACGAGCTGTCCGACAAGCGCAAACCAGAAAAGGAAAATATCATTAATGGCCAATTAATACGTTTAATGACCATATTAAGGATGAATATACAGTATTTATGAGTGATTTACAGGTTATATTGCCAAAAAATATACTGCACTGATGGTTAATCAATGGACTTGGTTGACACAAGCCCTATAAATATACGTCCGGGCACAATCATCTTTTTCTATTATAATAAAATATAGACCTCTGCAGGTCAACAACTCATCAAAGTGGATTGTATTCTCGAAGAGGATTAAAGATCAAAAGAGAGCTGATCAACCCTCGGACAAATTCCCACAGAAACATTTTGGCGCCCACCGTGGGGCCGAGCGACATCCCCATGAAACCACAAGGAACCAGACGTGTAGACGTGCGCTCGGCCTCGACATTGCTACTTCGGATCAATACTAGGTTTTGCAACAAGAATATAAATTCCATAATAATTTCTACAGGCATGTCTTTTGTTTTGAGAACTTTCAGGAACGTTCAATCCTACATTCAACCTTGTCAAGTTCCAATACTTTTTAATTTATAAATTATAATTTTTATTGTGTTTAACTCATATTTTTTTTTGAGTCAAAATATCTTGCATAGGAAGGTTCAGGGCTACGTTCAATCTTGGCAGGTTCCACTTTTCATTATAATTTATAAATTATAATATAATTGTTTAACTCATATTTTTTTTGACTAAAAATATCCTGCAGAGTAAAAATATCCTGCACAGGAAGGTTCAGTCCTACATTCAAGCTTGGGTTCCACTTTTCATCATAATTTATAAATTATAATATATTTGTTTAACTCATATTTTTGTGAGTAAAAATATCCTACACAAGAAGGTTCAGTCTTACGTTCAACCTTGATAGGTTCCATTTTTCATTATAATTTATAAATTATAATATATTTGTTTAACTCATATTTTTGTGAGTAAAAATATCTCGCACAGGAAGGTTCACTCCTACGTTCAACCTTATCAGGTTTTAATGTTATGTCATTATAAAATAAAATGTTGAATATTTTATTTAAGGCTTATTTTTGTGAGTAAAAATATCTCGCACAGGAAGGTTCACACCAACGTTCAATCTTATCAAGTTCCAATGACATCTCGTTATAAGAATAAAATATTGAATATTTTCTTTAACGCATGCTTTTTGTGAGTAAAACTATTTTACACAAGAAGATTCAATCCTCTACAACATGTTCACTGTTTGGGCGGAAGTCAGAAAAATGACTTTAGAAATCCCCGCTCAACGCAGGAAGTCAGAAAAATGACTCTTGCCTCAAGCCGCTCGG